>JARYGA010036987.1:0-40604 GCA_030545235.1 Helianthus tuberosus
TAAATCCCTCTTCATTTCATTCATCAACTCTTCTTTTCTTTTTTCTTTATCAAACTTATGTGATCTGAGCTTATCGATGAATTCTCTAAAATGAAGTTTTGAGAAACTAGCATCCCTTTTTAGTTCACTTAAAAAATTTTCCCACTCTAAAGGTAATGCATCAGCAAATTTTGAAATTTTTTCAGCATTTGAAACCCTTATCTCATATCTATCTAACTTATCAATCAACTCATCAAACCGTCTGTCCAATTGTTCCAAAGATTCATTTTTCATGCACAAGAAATTTTTGAATCTTTTAATCCAAACATCCTTCTTATTCTTCTTATCAATCCAAGATCCAGAAGTCCAAACGTTAAAATTTTTAAGATTCTCGTTTTCCTGTTCATCAAACGTTTTATCCATCTTGAATCACCTGAAACACGAACAAACAAACACAATGAGTTTAACCAATGTTAAACAAATGAATCGGACGGGTATCCGATCGAAAAATCAACACAAGTCAACAGTGAAAATAATCTCGTGACAACGCTTGTCCGTTCGAGTGAGACTGCTATTCGTTCGTGTGAGATGGTATCCGGATGAAGATCCGTCCGGATGGTGATTCGGATGGTGATACGTACGGGTGGGGATACGTGTGATGTTGTACGCACGGGTGGGGATCCGTGTGACTAAGGTTATGCGTGCGGGTGGAGTTGACTTCTTTGACCTTAAAATGATACCAACTGTTATGAATCACGTGTAAACCTGAGATATCAATTTGAGTTGCCCAACAATCACATGTAATTGTTTTTGAAACACACAAATGGCCGACAATTCTGCTGAAGTTATTAATGATGACCACTTCAATTAGTCAATATTCACATGCAAACCTCGTTTCACATGCCCACCGAATGAAGATGATTATCAATGATGACTAAGAAACTTGATCGGTTGAAGTGTTGTGACACGTGTCGCTATTACGCAAATTGTTAATCGTGCGGATGAAGTGTTCTTCGGGATGATGTTATCCGCACGGGTGGTGATACGTACGGGTGGGGATCCGGAGATGTTATCCGCACGGGTGGTGATACGCACGGGTGGTGATACGTACGGGTGGGAATGTTATCCGCGCGTACAAGTTGTCCGTGCGTATGGCAAGTACGTGCGTATGACCTGTACGTACGTATGACACAACTCCTATTCGACCAACAAATAATATCACATGCACTTTAACAACTTCACATGTTCACCGAATGCAGATTGATCACGTGTATAGATGCTGACACACATTTAATCTAATAACTCAATCGGCTGACATCATGTAAAACTTTCATTGGACCCCAAAACTCAATTCATATTCACAATGAGGATGGCAGACAACATGATCTCATTGGACCTTTGAACAATCAGCACATGATATCTAATATTTTCAATTAAAACTTGCCGATAAGATCACGTGATATATAAACGTACTGACAATGGGTTCACGTGGCAAGCTTAAGTGAAATGAAGTGACACGTATTTGCTATCCGCACGTAGAAGTTGTCCGTGCGGGTGGCAGAGTCAACAGGTCAACACTGATTAATGAAATGTTATCCGTGCGGGCGACTTATGCGTACGGATAGGTCAACACTCAGTCAACGCGTATGGTCATCCGCACGGATTGCCATCCGCGCGGAGAACAGCAACCGTAACAGCAGCAACTTTTATCATTTTTCGATCAAAAAATCTCAAATTTCTCACAAAATACTTTGAATTAAAGTCTGAAATTTTATAGGCTTATTGATTAGTTGTTTTCGCACTTAATATCAAAAAATCATCCGATTTTAACCGTAAAATCCTTGTTAATTTTGCGTTTTTCTGTTGAAGACGTAAAAAGATGTAAAAGTGAAGAAATTTTTCAATTCTGATGCGATTTTGAATCTGAAAACGATGAAATCCTGTGCGAAATCGTGTGAATGATCCTCGCAACCGAGCTCCTGCTCTGATACCACTTGTTAGGTCCCGGTTTGATCCGTTTCGATTGCGAACCGACTCGTACGACGTGCGGAATCCGTGCACGAGCAAGACCGAACACACGAGACAGATCTCCCAAGCTCCAAATGTGTAAAAGTGTCAAAAAGTCTTCCCAAAAGTTCTAAATGAGAACCCTAAGTTCTCTATTTATAGGCCAAGGGACATAATGAGATATCTCATTATTTACACAAATGCCACCTTGCCTTTTACTAAAATATAACACTATAAGCACTAAACTTAATCTATTTCTGCTACGGTCTTGAGATGACGGAGGCGATAGACATACTGCACTAACAGTTCAAAACGTCAAAAATGGATAAATATATTGTACATTAACCCTACATGATGCTCATACCTTTCGACGAATAAATCATGGATCATACGAAGCTAAATATGAAAGAAAGTGAGAGATTACAAACTACAGGGGTTAAATGTGTCAACATGTTTAAGTTATACCTCTGAGTGACCTTTTGACAAACCCGAAGCTTTGTAATGGTTAATTATGCTCACTAGAATGCACGATATAAATTTCATAAAGTTTTGTTATCGTATGAGAAAGTTATGATCGAATTCGTATGCGAGGGGTTAAAAGCGCCAACGATGAAGTTTAGGACTTTTCGGGTAACAATAAAGTTAACCGAGGACTAAACTAAGTGGGTAAATGTCTTAAAGCCCTTATAAGTCAATTTAGAGGGCTCATTGTGCAAAACAAGATGTGAAAGCGACCTTTAGAAGGACCGGGGACCAAAACTGCAATTAATGGAAAATTGGTTTGGCTGGATCACACACGCTCGCGTAGCGCGAGCACTAACTACATATGCCGTCGCGCTACGCGACGGCCTTATCTGGACAGAATGCCTATTTTCTTGGATTCTTGTCTGCCATAGCCATTTTAACCGACCTTAAATCGATTTTCCTCATCTTGCTTGACCCCTAAACGACCCCTAGACATTTAGGGACACTTGTTAGTGATCAAACATCAATGGTAGACCTTGTTGTCAACAATCCATGAAGATTTGAGCACTATATAAAGGGGCAAGGTTGCAACAAGTTCTTCACACCTTCCTTCAGCTTTCTGATCATTTCTGGAGCTCCAAAGCAGGCTCAAGTGATCACTAATCAAGCATAGGACTTCAGTAAGTTTGCTTATCCTTTCTTAGTTAAGTTTTTGCTTAGTTTAAGCTTAAAAGTCAAACCGTCGTAATTAACGGTTGACTTAGCGATTAATCACTAATGGTCCAGTGATTAGTCGAATTGAAAGTAGTTATAAGTTGGTAATTATATGGGTAATAGACCCTTAAAAGGGTTCCCCCTGATTCCCACTCTAACTAGGTCAAATGTCGGGTCAAACCTGTTATTAAAAAGTCAACAGGATACTTATTTTCTAATTTATGCATGATTAGCAATGTAGAACACATACAACCTGTTTGATCATTAATATAACTTGGTAATTAGTGTAAGAACATGTCTAAACATGTTCAACCCGACAATTTACTGTTTAGACCCGGTTCGGAACCGAAAGTCGCAAAGCTTTGACTTTTGCTTTGACTTCAGTTCTGACCCGTTTTAGTATGATTTGGAATTGCCTTAGAGCTTTCTTAGGACCAGGTTACATACTAGTATAACCCTCTGTGATTATACACCATGGTTCTTTAGTTAACCAATTAATATGCATGATTCCGTTAATTGCCTATAAGTTGACCATTATGCCCTTTTCACTATAGAACGTGATTTTTGAAAAAGTAAAAGAGTAGAAACCTTAATTACTGATTTATAAACTTGTACCCAAAGTTTGACATCAATTTGAGGTGTAGTTTGAGAGTTATGCTCATTAGCGTAAATTGAGAGCTTTATGTTAATTAAACGGCGTAATTAGCATATAGCCTATTTAAACTCACTTTTTGATATCAAACTTTTTACCCACTGATGTAATATATTATTTTGGGATTTTTGAAGATTTTTAATAAATTTTAGGCTGAGCATAACTTAGAGTCGTAAGCTTAATTCGGTAATTGTCGGTTTTGCCCTTTTGGGCTATAAATTGAGTTTTACATATCTTTTTGACCCCAAACCTTTTGCTACTGATTTTATATGATAAATACATTATTTTAAACCTTTTGGAATGATAAAAATATCAGCTTTGTATATAGAACCCGTAAACGGCTTCTAATCGCCTTTTTAAGCGTTTTTAACGCATAGTATGTACTAGAACTATTTTAAACATACAAGGGTTGATACCTACTGATATTTTAGATAAATTATAATATTTTAACATTAAGCAAAAGTTGTTTAACTCAGACTTCAGTTTTGAGCTTTACGGCTTATGTGAAATTACCAAAATGCCCCTATGGTGCATAGTTTGGTTATAATTGATAAGTTTCACATATATACAATACCCTACTATTATAACTTATCAAATTATGTATTTTTGATGATTATATCAGACCTATAACTCCGGTTAATACTGAAACTCTTTTATAACATTATAAATGACCAAACTACCCCTACGAGGCATAGTTTGTGTTTAAATTCGATTTGGGCATAATGGAAGGTATCCTACTGATATCACAACATATTTGAGGCATATTAACTTAGGAAACCTGGTTAGGACCCTTATGATTACCCGTTACGCCTCTTGCGCGTTCGGTTCGGCTTATGTAACTAGTTTACATAAATTAGCCGAAATGGGTCACACCTTATCGGTTTTACCCCAAAATTCGGAATGTGCCTAGATTACCCATATAAGGCAAGTCTTCAATCTTGTCGGGTCTAAATCACATTCTAAAACGGTCTTCGCCCTATCGTGCGTTTGAACCGTATTTTTCTTCAAAACTAACCGGTCTAAGCTTGTGCTTAATTAAAGACCCGTTAGCATTCTAATTGGTTATTTATACCATCATTCCAAACTAGAGCCTTCCGGTAAATTGTACCTACGCTTACTTAAGTGAATACGGCTGAGTTATTATAATTCTTGCTATTTAAGACAGGAGCTAGCTCAGGTAAATACTCTTAACTTATTTTCCCTATTACGGGCTTGGGATACGGTAATATAAATACCGCATGGTCAGGTATGGGATTCAAAGACCAATAAGTCGGGAAATCCAAATAACCTGTTTTTAATTCGTATTGCTTGACTGAAACATTGGGGATTAATGCGACCGTGTCCTGGATATCCTTGACTCATTAAATGCAATGGCCACGACCTAAGCACGGGGTGTAGGCATACACCTGACAGATGCCATATGTTTATTAATTAATTATACCCAATAAGGGATTCCCAATAAGGGAATAGTGGTGTGTCGGTTAATCATGAACCGGCATAGAACCGGGCCCCGTATGTAGAGCAAGTCATGTAAAACTGATAACATGAAATATAGTTTGTCCCAAGTATAAAAGATTAATTTTGCCTTGTGCATTTTAATCAAAGTGTCAAAACATCTTCATGCCTTGAGCACCTAAACCAAATTTTCATAGACATTTTCAAATGAGTCGGTTGAGTGTATTTACCAGTGAAAACTGACGTATTTTCAAAAGTCTAAGTGACAGGTACAAGTACGTAATAGGCTGGAAGCTGCTCAGGACGTTAATAAGGAATCTTGCAAGTTCTAGGCGTCAAAAGTCTGTTGAACAATATTTATGTTTTAAGATCCGCCTGTGGATCCTTTACCTTCCGTTGTAATACTTGATATTACTTTATATTCGGATTGTAATATATTTATCTTTTGCTTCCGCTGTGCATTTATATATTGTGTTGTTTGACTATGATGATATCAACTACGTCACGATATTCCCCTACCGGGCCCACCGGTCATACGTGGAAAGTCTGACATCATGTATTGTGAACTGCCTCAGGCAGTCAACCCGCAGTCATTGGTATCGATGGATCTATGTTGATAACTAACGTGCTTCATTTCTCTATGTGTACGTGCTGGTTATGCGTAAACAAATTCGAACTCTATATGCTATTATCAAGCTTGTATGCTCACCTTTACATTTTATGTATTGACTTTATTTTAACGTATGTGACAGGTGCTTAGGATGCACATCTGGTAGGAAATCGAAGCTAGAATAAAGCTCTAGAGTTCAACAAATAGTTGTCTGTAGTAATTGGATCAAGTGTCTCTAGAAGCAGATAAACAATTGCTCTATTTAAATCTGAGTTGTCGGAACAGAATTATTTGCCTAGATTTTATCTGTAATAATTTGTTTACTGTTTGAGGCATGGTATGGGACATGTTACTTTAAATTGAATAGTAATGATAATTGTTATGGAAACTTCTGGACAATCTGTTTCGCTCAGTGCCATGCCCTGATGATTCCGCCATCGGTTGGGGTGTGACAGATTGGTATCAGAGCCATAACTATAGGGAATTAGGCAAGATTTGACCTAGTCCGGGTCGATGTCTTAGAAACCTAGTCTATAGTTAGGAACCAACAGACCGACTTGTGCATATCCGTTAAGGATTGTATATGAGCTCGCTATTCTCGCACGCGTTACCCTATCACTACACTCGAATTTTCAACCACGAATAAGCAATTAAGTCGAGATTAGGTGTGAAAACCGCAAACTCTCGATAAAAGTTGCTTGATAAACCCGCATCTTTACTTACAAACGGGGAGAATCATACCAAATCAGGAGTGAAATCCATATTTTTGATGAATAATCTCCTCTATTTTATTAAAAACAGGGGTGAAGTTGTTAAGCTAGGGGTGAAACCCTAACCTTGACGACTTGTTCCGCTTATTTTACAAAAACTCTCACCAAGTTCTCAACGGACTCCAACGACATGAAGTCACGATATGATCAACAGGATACGTGCCCAATGCCCAAGAATCGAGGCAAAGGCACTGCCCTGAAGGTCAATGTGCACAACATATCCTTGAGAATAGTCGAATCACTTTGGTTAGTCGAAGTCTAATAGCCGCAGAAAATCTATTTCTCGATTTTTATGTGTTTCGATTCACAGCTAATGTAGGATCGAATTCGGACCTAAATGAGTCGCTTAGAAGAGTTTATCTCAGTTTGAACGGCGGAAACAGACAAACCGAGTACAATTCAGCGAGAATTCACTTTAATATGTCGATATTATTGATCTGAATGACATGTACAATCAAGTCGACACTTCGGCAGCACTTCGTGGCTAACCGGAAGAACACACCTCTCTCTCTATCTATGATTTCGCTCATGATACCACCTATATATATACATGATGATTTCGCTCTTATGTACTGACACATAAGCGAAATCACCCACATACCAAATAAGCGAAATTACATGTTGACTAATAAGCGAAATCTGATTTTGCCGTATGAACGAAATCAATATTAAACATCTAAAACTCTTTTGTCTTATGTGTGATGATGTCATTGTGACATCACTTTGATGATGTCATCATGACATCATACTTGAACATCTTCGCAATGAACCGAGACTCGACATAAGACGAAGACGACAGATGAATGCACCAACAGACTCCCCCTCAGATGTTGACGAGTCTTAAGTGTCGAGTCTTCGCATCTTCAGTCTTTATCAGTCTCTTTTCTTTCTTAGCATATACCAGGATCTTCTCTTTGGCTTTAACTTCGTCAGACTCCCCCTCTCATCATGATGGGATCGCTGTCTGGAATTAGCTATTACCTTGAGATCAATTCCTGGCTTTATCTCTGTTTAAGCTCATCTCCTGCATAAATTTTCTTACCACCACATAAGTTTTTACTTAACTCAATAAGAAAAACTTACTAGAAATAGTTACATCAAGTTCAAATTAATGACCCTGATTAACTAAACTCAATTTCTTTCTTAAATCAAAATTTTTCAATTCAGTACACACACTCCCAAATCAGTTCATCATGTTCAGCACTTGGAATTTTGAAAATCAGCTCTTCAACATCAGTTGTCGAAAATCTTTTTGACTTTTTCAAAAGTTTATGCTAAAACACACTAAAAATCTTTTTGAATTTTTGACTGAAAAGAAATGCAGTAAAGAAATATTTACAGACACTATTTTTGTGAGTTTGTGTAAGAGGATCATATCAGTTTATGTGACCAATCACTAGCACCGTTAAGCTTTAAACATTTTAAGCTCTAAACGATTCACATGGATTGACGATATTGTTGTCCACTTAAGCTCCATCTAAAAACTTTCGACATGCTTACCGATACGTTAAGGTATATTAATTTTGCACTAAATTCTTATGGACCCCACGATCTCAGCATATCCCCTCATCATGCAATACACTGACTCAAATAATGCCTTTAAACTTTATCAACTGTGATTTGTGCTAAAATAAAGCAGAATGTTTAAACATTAACAATCAGGTCGATACTTCCGTATACGCAGAGAAAGTCCAATGTTTAAACAAAATAAGAAAAATAAAACAAGTTGAAGTTGTTTAGGCTTTAACCACCAGGTCGATACTCCCGTATACGCAGAGGTGATCCAAAGCTTAAACGAAACACCAAAGAAAATAAAGCAGAACGTTTAGGCAACAACATCCAGGTCGATACTCACGTTTACGCAGAGGATGTCCGATGCTTAAACAAAATAAAGAAATAAAACAAGTTTAAATCTTTGCAAAATAAAATGCACAATCACAGCGACTTTTCAGCAAAGTTTGTAAAAGTTCACAAACTTAACCAGTTTTATGTCTTATGACAATCAGCGATTACTGAGTAGGTACACAATCAAGAAGGACAAAACCAAGTACTACACTTTCAACCGTGTTTCCCACTAGAACTAGGCTTTTCATTTTAGGTTTGTATCGTTCTCGCAAATCTACTAGTCTAGCTGAGCCTACCGTCACATCTTTAGTGAGATCGTTTATCACATTTTATCTCTCCATTTCTTTAGCATGCTTTGACAGTCCAACTGATTTTCTATCATTTCCTCTTGTTTCAGCAAAACTCATTTTTTCATTTTTCAATGTTTTTGACATTTTCAAATTTTCAAATTTTTTTAAAATTTTTACTCCCCCTAAAATCAAAATATGTTTCAATTTTGATTTTCTGGGAAAATTTGAAAAACAACTGTACAAGAAACGTGACAACATGATGTGAATCACTTCAATTCTCCATTCACTTGGCTTGAACAATCAGAACTCCCCCTGACAACAAAACATTTTCCCATAGTGATTTCAAACACTTAAGTTTGTTTTAATCAAAATGGTTTTTCTGGAAAATAAGTTTTGTGTGTCTTTTCACAAATTCGGGGATCTTTCATCACTTTGTTTTCTTCAATTACTTGTAAAAACTAACATTTTTAAGAACAATCCACAAATATCACTTGTAGAAAATCAAGTACAACTTAATGTCCCTGATTTACCACTTTTAAATCGAAATATCACAAATGTGAATTTCTCAAGAAATGTGCCGATTCATGTTCCACGCTTACCAACCTGGGAACTCCGGCAAGTCAGGTTTTTCATTTAAACAGATTCACCCAAGCCTGGCGGTCCTTGGGTGATTTTGAATTCTTGTTCAACAATGGTGGAAAATTTGCATCATCCATTGTTAGACCAGAATTCTCAATTTTTACCTCAACAACTGGCTCCTCTGGCTTTACCACACCAGATTCATCACCTGAACGTGGCTTGTCTGACTTTGATGAGCCAGATTCATCGCCGACATGTGGCTCCTTTGTTTCCGAAGAAACAGATTCATTGCCAGCAACTTTCTTTTTCATCTTTCTCTCTTTCTTTACTCTCTCCTCTGTCCTCAGATTTGTATCTGAAGAATTCGTTTTGCTTGATTTGTCAGTCTTTGGCGAGCAAGACGATTTATCAGAACTTTTATCTGCTTTACCAGTTGTATCTGAGGACAAAATCCTTTCGAGATACTCTCTCGCCTTCTTCCTCTTCTTCCTCAGTCTGTCTTTTTGCCCCTGTGAAAGCTTCACTTTCGGTTTTAGAACTTTTTGTTCTTGAACTTTAGGTTCTTGAAGTTTCTGTTCCTTGGGCTTTGCTTTGACATTGACTGGTTTCTTCATTGGCATTTTCTGAGATTCAGCCCTCGATCTTCCCTTTGATCTCATTGGGCAATCTCTAGCAATATGACCAATGATGTTGCAGTTAAAACATCTTCTTGACTCAAAACTCCAACTCTGGCAGTTAACAGCAATGTGTCCTTGATAGCCGCATCGGTAACACACTCTGTTATCGTACCAATCACCATTTTCAGTCCAAACATTCAGATCATAGCACTGTTTGGCTTGGTGATATCCATCTCTCCTCTTGTAAGCTGGATTTAGCTTTGAAGCACTGTGGTCCGACCTGCACCACTTATTACCAACAATTTTTGAGTTTTGATTTTCTAATTTTTGTGATTTTTTATAATGATTGGATGATTGAACTAATGAGCTTTTATTATTGTTTTGACCATTTTCTGAATTTTTAACTTTTTGTTTCTGTTCCACTTTCTTCTTTAAAGGTTTTTGCGTAGAGCATTCACCCTTTTCAGTTGATTGCAGAACAGTTTCTTGAAATTTTTCTTTTAGTTTCAAAAATATTTTCTTTTTCTCATTTTCAGCATCAGACTCTGATTCAGACTCATCTGCTGAATAAAACTCTTCATTTTTATCATCAGTTTTATCATCACAATCTTCAACTTTGACTTTGTCAAAGTTTGTGACATTGTCACTTATTGGAACAGAATTGATCGGTTTTGCACAGGGGAACACAAATGAAGTCACAAAACCTTTCAATTTCTTTTCAAGCTCATCAATTTTGTTCCTTGAATTTTCAGCTTCATTTTCAAGCTGAGATATTCGTTCAAGATGAGACTTGATTGTTTTTTCGTTTTCAATTTTAATGTTTTCAAGAACAGATTTTTCATTTTCAAAAACTTTTAACTGTTCTTGAAATTTTGTTTCATTTGCTTTCAGATTTTTGTTCTCCAATTTTATCCAGAAATCTTCATCTTCGGAAGATTTCTTTTTGCTTTCAAAATCTTGTTCTTTCTCTTTCAAAACCTTGTTTTCTAATGTCAAACTGTTCAAATCATTTAACAGTTTGTCATTTTCAGATTTCAACCTCTCAAAATTTTCTTGCAAATCAAAAATATGTTTCTTATCAGCTTTCTTCTCGTCTTTTAAAACTGAAATCTCTTCAGTTTGTTCTTCTCCCACTTGAACACCTTTACTCTTGCTCTTCTTTAATATTGATTTTCCACTTTGACTTTTCTTCTTCTCAGCATTGATCACCATCTGTTCTTCAATCTTTTTAATGAGTGGACAAATTGTCAGTTGGGAAAATTCTCCAGAAATCTTCAAGTTTAAGATATAATTTTTCCATTCTTCTTGAGGTAAAGCACTGACAAATTTTTCAACCCATTCTTCTGATTCTTTTTTAATACCCTTCTTAGACATTGAGCGAACAAGATGGCTATACCTCGCAATGATACTTTTTGTACTTTCTCCTGGACAACCTGAAAATGAATCAAATTCTTTATTTAACACATTTATTCTATCAAATGTTTCTCTTGTCATTTTAAAGAAATTGATATCCATGACTCGGAAACCCGTTTATCAAGACAATCCCTTAAAATGAAGTATCAAATTCCAACTCTATCCCCTTTCAAACGAAATGATTCACCTAGTCAAATCTCCCAAAAACTCCCAACACAATTTGAAATACTTCAAAACTGTTTTAACCAACTTCAATGGGTCAAGACTTGAATCAAACAATACAATGATTGGGTCGGCACTTTTGATCAGATCACATTCATTTGAATCAAATGATTGAGCCTTTAATAAGGTTGAAACTTGGACCTAGAAACTTTTGATCAGATTAAACTGATGACTTTCTTGACACACATAAATGTTCCAATCACATGGGCTTGGTATAGTGGGCTGACATCAACTACCAACAAAATCTGATTAAGATTTTTTATTTGACCACACTTTTACTTGGATCTAATTGAACCTCAAAACCCACTAACTCGACAAACACACAATTCCCAACTACTGACAACAATTCAAGTGATTTGACCGAGTATGATCACATGAACTGATAACATAAACACTTTTATTAATGTATATTCCATGAAGACTGACAATCTCAATTTATGTATCACATAACCCAAAGCAATATTCACGTGAAAAACTGTAACATGATGACAGACTTTTCAAATGGAACAATAATATCACATGCAAACTTTAACTAAAAACAAATGACTCTTTCACATGCAAACCGACTCACATATCTTTATCAACTGACACACTAACACGTGATTTTCTTTTCCAATTACTGACAACAAAACATATGATGATTCTGTTCGATGACTGAGTTGTTCAAATAAGCGGATCACAAGAGCGGAATCACTATGTTCATATGAGCGGAATCAAATTGTTCAAAAGAGCGGAATCAAACATCATCAATATCACGAGTCCTCAAGAGCGAAATCACAAAATTACAGAGTTTTAAGTCGATTTTATCTTTGAAACTTTCAAGGCTTTGTTAACTATCAATTCCGAACACAATGTGAAAATTTAAACCGATTCTGACCGTAAAAAAATTTGATTTTCATAAAAGAATGGTGTAGAAACAGAATTATCGGCTGAATTGTATAAAACTCTTCTTCACTGGCTCTGATACCAATTGTAGGATCGAATTCGGACCTAAATGAGTCGCTTAGAAGAGTTTATCTCAGTTTGAACGGCGGAAACAGACAAACCGAGTACAATTCAGCGAGAATTCACTTTAATATGTCGATATTATTGATCTGAATGACATGTACAATCAAGTCGACACTTCGGCAGCACTTCATGGCTAACCGGAAGAACACACCTCTCTCTCTATCTATGATTTCGCTCATGATACCACCTATATATATACATGATGATTTCGCTCTTATGTACTGACACATAAGCGAAATCACCCACATACCAAATAAGCGAAATTACATGTTGACTAATAAGCGAAATCTGATTTTGCCGTATGAACGAAATCAATATTAAACATCTAAAACTCTTTTGTCTTATGTGTGATGATGTCATTGTGACATCACTTTGATGATGTCATCATGACATCATACTTGAACATCTTCGCAATGAACCGAGACTCGACATAAGACGAAGACGACAGATGAATGCACCAACAGCTAACAACCGCCGACTCTGATGATTCGTCGATTCTATGTGTTTATATGTGCATTTATCTGTTTATGTGTCTAATTTTGGAAAATTCATTCGATTCTTGTTTTCACCTCGATCGACACACACGACTCGCACTGCATTCCTATCTCAATACGCTGACAAGTCGCTAAGTTATAAACGACCTTATGCTATGATATACACTTATACTACACGACTCGATATACTAGACGCGATCTCTATATTCGAACACTCGCGAACTGTGAATGATAGGTTTCTGTATTCTGACTGCATCTTGTGATTTCATGCTTACTTGTTCTGTGGATTATGTGCTTTACGTGCTTATGTGCCTCTGTGTTATGAGAATCCGTGATTATGTGTCTATGTGTTTACATGATTATGCGTGTTCCTGAGCTTTAGTAAGTAGTAGACGCGTGAGGTGAAATTCGAATACAATGTGTTGAGTCCTGTGACGATGTCTGTTGCAGACA
The DNA here is from genome assembly GCA_030545235.1 of Helianthus tuberosus. Classification (NCBI taxonomy): domain Eukaryota; kingdom Viridiplantae; phylum Streptophyta; class Magnoliopsida; order Asterales; family Asteraceae; genus Helianthus; species Helianthus tuberosus. The sequence continues at coordinate 13,574 of JARYGA010036987.1, forward strand.
ATGTCATCTGGATCCCGTCATCCCTCACTTTCTCGTCAAGAAAAGAGAGACAAACGCCTTGCTGCTATCATCGCTAAACAAGTAGCAAAGGCCGTGAGTGATGTTTACGAGAATGTCAGCAAATCGTCTGAGGAGTCGAGAACCGAAGTTCCTAAAGCTACCACCAAAGCTCCCTTCAATTTCAAGCAATTCAAGTCTTGTGGGCCAAAAGAATTCACTGGCGAGGGAGGCCCCACAGCGTTGTTCCAATGGTTTGACTCCATTGAGGTCACTCTACGACAAAGCGGTTTCCCTGACGACCTCCGTACTCTGAACGCTACTGGCGTCTTCTAGTCTCGTGCTCTAGATTGGTGGACGGCCGAGAGGAACAAGCGAGGGAACGATGCAGCCTACGGTCTGTCGTGGGACGAGCTCAAGGAAGTCATGCTGGAAGAATTCTGTCCTCCTCATGAACGTCCGAAGCTAGAGGATGAATTTTGGCACATACAGCAAAAGGATGGTGAAAATGCTGCGCTCACTGCTCGCTTCAAACAGCTCAGCATCATTTGTCCCGATCAGGTCAAGAATCCAGACATGGCAATCAAGAAGAATATCCGAGCCCTGCCCGACTGTGTTGCCGATTTCGTGCAAGCGGCTAAGACTAAGATGATCGAAGAGACTTACCTGCTAGCCGCTGAAATCAACGACAAGCGGGTCAAGGCCGGTGTCTGGGATAAAACTTCAAAGCACATGCATCAAGCCACCACTGCCGCACCAATTGCTGAAATCACCACCGCATCGAGTAACAAGAGGAAGAACAAGAGAAAGAACAGCTCCAACAATAAGAACTGTGCGATCACTGCTGCACCGATACAAGCTGTACCAGCCCAACAGCGTCAAGTAGCGGCGCCTGTGGCAAATGCACCGCCTGCTAAGAGTGCATACATTGTGCCACACCCGCTCTGCCCTACTTGTACCTACCATCACCCGACTACCATCGCTTGTCGTTTCTGTGCTCATTGCAATATGTACAGCCATTTTACCACCAACTGTCGTGCTCGACAAGCTCCTGCTCATCAAGCTCTGCTCACCGCCCCTCAGGGTCAACAAGCTCCTCCGACACCCGCGGTCAACGCCAGAGCCTACTTCGCATGTGGCGATCCTAACCATTTCGCCAACATGTGCCCAAACAGGGTTGTGAAGCAAGAGCCCCAGCAGCAGCAGCCTCAGCAGCAGCAGTAACACCAACAAGCAGCACGCGCACGAACTTTCAACATCAACGTGCGTCAAGCCCAAGCCGACAACAACGTGGTTGATGCGTGTGAAGTGTTATATATATTAGGTGTATATTTTAAGCCCTTTTTAACACTTATTTTAGCCAAGTTTTAAATTTATAAAACACGATATTTCACTAACACTAAACACACATATGGGCAAGTGCACCCATCGTTGAGCGTAGTATAGTGTTGGTAAGATACCGAGGTCGTCCAAGGACACAAGAGCTTTTAGTACCGGTTTATCCTCAACGTCTAATCAAAATAAAAGTTTAGAAAAATGTTTTAAGCTAAGAAAAATAAAAACTAACTAAAATGCTGAAAAATAAAAATAAAGTAAAAACAGATAGACAAGATGAATCACTTGGTTCCGACTCGTATCTAGTATAACCTTTGATTATTTCCGCACTTTTGAACACAATTAAGAGATTATCTTAGTTATTGTAGTAGGCCCCTCTTTTGAAGGTGACGTTACCCTCACCCCAGTAGTTTGAGTCAGCAAGGATACAATCCTAAAAGGGTGGATTATTGGAAGATAATGAATTAATTTATTAATGCAGTATTGTGGTAGGCCCCGCTTTTGGCGGTGACGTTACCCTCGGCTAAGTAGTCTGAGTCAGCAGGGATACAGTCCTAAATAGCCGGGTTATAGTATTAATAGTAGTTAACTTATGAGGGGGTCAAAGAGTTTGGACCCCAGCCATCCAATATCGTGAAGTATTGAAGGAGGTCCTACTAAATTTGACCCAGGTCCATTGCAGGACCTCTAAACGCTGAACAATGGCAAGACCTTTACCAAACCGTTCCCTTAACCCCCGACCAGGTAGCCAACATACCTCCATATAGACCGTGGAGATATGAATGGTGAAAATCCTTTATTTTATATAGACAGTAAAATAATGCCAAGACACCACGGACAAACGATAAGGAAAGATCACCTTCAACATAAGTAACTAGTTATTAAAGTCATTAATATAAAACCAAATAAAAAGTGCAAAAGATTAGAAATAAAAAGTATTATACTAGACACTTTGTCTTCACCAAGTGATGTAAGAGACTTAGGCAAACATGGCCTTGATTGTCAAGAACTCTTACGATCAATCTTGGATCCCGAGATGACTCACACACTCTACGATGGACAATGGATGATGGTGGTGGATGATGGTGTTGTGATAGTGGTGGGTGGTGGATGAAGTGTGAGAGAGGTGGTGTGCCAAGGGATGAGTTGAAATGAATCCAAGCACTCCTATTTATAGGCTGAACAGAGAGCTGGGCACGGCCCCGTGCCCGTCTAACACTCTCTCTCCTCATTAATTGTAATTCGCAATTACAATTAATGCGCCTGCTGTACTTTCGACACGCCCCCGTGTCCGCTGGGCACGGCCCCGTGGTGGGCAATAGAAGCTTCTATAGGTTTGTCTTTTCTGCTGCTTCTTGGGCACGGCCCCGTGCTGGCTGAGCACGGCCCGTGTTCAGTCTTCTGACTTCTCTATTTTGCTTTGGAAGGTGCCGTTGAGGGGTCGGGCAGTCCACTAATGTTCCTTTCCTTGTATTTATGTTGGAATTAGCTGTCTTTTTGCTTCTTTTGTGTTTTTGAGCTCATTTAATCCAGAAAATACAAAAGGAAGACAAAAACACTCTTTTTCCAATATTAGTACTTAAAAAGGGTTAGTTTTATGCCTCATTTGATGTAATTTATATGTTGCATTTTACACACATCAAATACCCCACACTTGAACTTTTGCTTGTCCTCAAGCAAAACTCTTTAATATGTGGCTTACATCCCAAATGGAAAAGGTAGAAGAGAAGGTTTTGGGCTTGTCGTAGAGTGTCGGGATATCCAAGATCCTTTTGGGTTTTATTTTTATCTATTTACAATCCTATTCGTAATGATTTATTTAGAACGTTTCATAGGAGAAATTACTTATTTGGGCATAACATGCCTTTTTTTAAAATTCCATTTATATACAAGTTCACATACCTCACGGGAGAAATCACTCACACTCGGCCGAAGGTGTATTTTTAGTGAATCACTCAAGAGCGGCGTGGAACTTATTCCTACCATAAGCTTGCCAAGCAATCAATCCTCCTCCTTTTTAACTTTTATACCTTTGTAAATATCACGAGGACTTTGTGGGTTAAGGGTTAGGCTTGGGTTAAAGGTAGGTGGTTGGGTTAGTGGTTAGTGGTTAGTAGAAAAAGGGCGAAAAGTGTAACAAGTGTCGGTTTTCGTAAGATTTTCTATTTTTTACAACTTTTTTATTTTGACGAAGCTTTTATTCAAACAAAGTTATTTTTGATGAACTTGTTTGTTTTTCTTTTTGCTTCATCAACAACACACTTTTTTTTTTCACGAAAAACCGAACTTGTTACTAAAACAAAGGGTTAAAAATAAAAAGGTTTTGGTGGGTAAAAGGGTTTTTAGTTTGGGTGATGAAATGAAAAGGTTTAGGCTCAAAGGGGTTAACTAGGGGGATTTTTGGGTAGGTGGTAAAAGAAAAAGAAAAATAATGGTGTAGAAATAAAAAGGGGTTAGTCCTAATGCCTCCATCATTTACTTACTCGGGTTTAAGTTGATAAGGACCGGGAATGTATCGTCAAGGCAAGTTCTAGAGTCGTAAGAACCAAGCGGCTATTCACACAAGAAACGAAAAATGAGCATTTAGTTTTAATGATATGTAATTGTGCTCAATAAAGGCTCAAAACTCACTTTTGTGGGAATGGGTTTTTATGTGATCAAGTATATATAATCAAATTTTAACTAAGTTTGCCATGCCTTTTCATAATTTTCTTATGTTGGTTCTTTTTATCACTACGCTATCGGTTGTAAATTTGTAAAAATATAACCTTTTTGAGAACTTGAATTTCCCGAGTTAAACCTAGACAAGTAAAAAAAATGAAATTTTTGAAAAAAATTTGGGGTGATTAGCGGTTCCAATAGAGTTTTGTGTAAGGCTTGTATTTAGGACTTGCAAAATTCAAGGTTTTAGCATCCCCCCCACACTTAAATTACACATTGTCCTCAATGTGTCCCAAAAATAAATTTTTAGGTTGATTAGATGTGTAAAATAGTGTTTAAAAAGCAAAAATTTGTGTTACTGGGCGCTGAACAGGGCCCCGTGTTATCCGGGCACGGCCCCGTGTTCAAGTGCCAGTAACAAAATTGAAACAAGAGAAACAGAAGTCTGGACACGGGGGCGTGTTGGGTGAACACGGCCCGTGTCCAGTTACCTGAACTGGGCGTTTTTCTGCAGGTGGTTCAGCACGGGGCCGTGTTGGTTGGGCACGGCCCGTGTTGAACCTTCTGAAATGGAGAGAATTGTCGGGTTGCCTCGTTCTTGTGCATGAGTTCATTTTTCTCGTTCCCCTTTTCATCCCTTACCACCATGAGTGTGTTTTATTCATTACAAACCATCCAAACCTTAAAACCATCATTTCATTTCATCATAGAGAGAACTTACATAATCCTAGATTAAGATAAAATTAAAACTTAACTAAATAGGTCAGCAGGTACACGAGGTTATCATAAGGAGTTCTACTTATTTTAAGAAAATTTCGAGAATAGTTTCCCGATATAGTAGGACTTTTAGCCGAATGATTTCTTCCCTAAACGTTGTTTAAAGCCATTCTTCGATTTCCCTAGGAAGGAAGAATGCGGCTTCATTTTCCTCCGCAGCTGGTGGTTGAGGGGGAACATTCACCGGGACTCCTTGCACCACTCTTCGCGGAGGCTCTTGGTGCATGGCGTACCATTCGGCTGGAATGACAACTTCGGGTACCACGTTCCACGCCCTTTGGGTTATTATAGGTACCAAAGGCGGGGAGGCGAGAAGGTTCAACCTCTGGTGCAAGAGGTTTACTTCATGGAGACAGCCCTCCAGCCCCACTGTAAGATGGTTGATACGGTCGACCAATGCTTCTTCCACTCCCGTCATTTCATCAATAGCCTCCCTTAGAGCGTAAACATAGTTTACAAGAGAGTCTTCTGCTGTTGAAGATCTCCTCCCTTGTCGGTTACTTCTTGAAGATGATCCGCTTGTTCTGCTTGCCATTTTCTGCGAAGGAAACCGAAGAAAGCTAAATTTTTACAAAACAGATCCCTGGACACGGCCCCGTGCTTGCTGAGCACGGCCCCGTGTCCATTTGTCGGCAGGATTTTATGCTAAGGAGTCTTGGAGTTTTAAATTATTCTCATGATTTTTAGCTAGTTTTTAGGCTTAGATAATTTAAAATAAAGTTATACAACTAACTTTAAACAAGAATCCTTAGCAAATAATCTTACAAACTTCACATAGAGGGTTGGAATCAAGGGATTTCCAAGCTTCCATGGAGGAAATTTTGAAAAATTTTGAAAGAGGAGGAAATGAGTAAAAGTGGAAGGGACAAGAGGTTCCTTTGGAACCTTCTTTTAGCACTTACCTAGGATGGTATGAGTGAAAATCCCAGGAATCTCTGTCAATTGAAGTGGTAAAAAATGAGCAGGAATCAGGCTGCATTTAAAGAAAACGACAGTGCACTGGACACGGCCCTGTGTTGACTGGACACGGCCCCGTGTTCAGAGGAAATCCTGACACATTTTGTCCGTATTCTGACCAAATCAGCAGAGAATATTTTTGGTGAGCACGGGGGCGTGTTGACCTGGACACGGCCCCGTGTCTGGAGGCTGTTTTATGGAGTTTTGCTACTTCTAAGGGTCTCGTTGAAATCGGGTGGTTCCTTACTGGTTGGAATAACCCCAAAGTGCCTAAGATACCTTAATTGTCCTAGACTAAGGCGAGAACGCAAGAGGTTGTCGGTGAGGGTAATTCCTATTTTTATTCTAGGTGGACAAGTCCAACCCTTTCCCGGGCTCTCGTTAAAGAAGGTGTATGCCGAATCGCTCAGGTCTATGTATGCACCGAACGAAGTCGATGGAGAGTCCTTCACGGCACAATCGACACAGGGACGACTATCGTCCAAGTCTTTGCTAGGTACGAAGGTATTTTCGGAAGCAACGAGGTTGTCGGAATGCGGTTCCAACATTTCTTCATGGTTATCGTCTTGGGTTGGATCAATAAAATCCTTCCTAAGTTCTTTTAACCAATTCAGAATTAGCTTTTCTAGTTTAAATAACTCATCAAGGAGCATTTCCCCTAGAATATCTGGCTGGGCGCATTCGAGGGAGAAATAGTGCTTGTTTATACTTTCGCCCCTGTTAAGGTTATAAGAAGTCGGTGGGTCCATGTAGTGGGGCCTATAATTTAGAAAGTAGCATTTTACTTCTTCATGTTTGCCACCACATAATTGACACCACGTACCATAAGAGTGCCGAAAGTAAAAATAATTACTATCACTCATGTTTGTGTCAGAAATTACCAACCGCCGGGATCTAACGGTTCTGTTTTCAGTAAGTGAATCTTGGGCACGGGGGCGTGTTGAGTGAGCACAGCCCCGTGTTCAGCTTACTGTCTGACGTAAAACAGGATTACCAGTTCCAATGATTGAGCACGGGGGCGTGTTCAGCGGGCACGGCCCGTGCTGAGCTCTGCAGAAGCTGAAACACTAAGAAAATCCTAAAAAATTAAAAAGAAAAAATAAAAGATGATTAGGCCGTTGATTCCTAACTTTCTTAAAATCCTTGTGTCCCCGGCAACGGCGCCAAAAACTTGATGCGTGTGAAGTGTTATATATATTAGGTGTATATTTTAAGCCCTTTTTAACACTTATTTTAGCCAAGTTTTAAATTTATAAAACACGATATTTCACTAACACTAAACACACATATGGGCAAGTGCACCCATCGTTGAGCGTAGCATAGTGTTGGTAAGATACCGAGGTCGTCCAAGGACACAAGAGCTTTTAGTACCGGTTTATCCTCAACGTCTAATCAAAATAAAAGTTTAGAAAAATGTTTTAAGCTAAGAAAAATAAAAACTAACTAAAATGCTGAAAAATAAAAATAAAGTAAAAACAGATAGACAAGATGAATCACTTGGTTCCGACTCGTATCTAGTATAACCTTTGATTATTTCCGCACTTTTGCACATAATTAAGAGATTATCTTAGTTATTGTAGTAGGCCCCTCTTTTGAAGGTGACGTTACCCTCACCCCAGTAGTTTGAGTCAGCAAGGATACAATCCTAAAAGGGTGGATTATTGGAAGATAATGAATTAAGTTATTAATGCAGTATTGTGGTAGGCCCCGCTTTTGGCGGTGACGTTACCCTCGGCTAAGTAGTCTGAGTCAGCAGGGATACAGTCCTAAATAGCCGGGTTATAGTATTAATAGTAGTTAACTTATGAGGGGGTCAAAGAGTTTGGACCCCCGCCATCCAATACCGTGAAGTATTGAAGGAGGTCCTACTAAATTTGACCCAGGTCCATTGCAGGACCTCTAAACGCTGAACAATGGCAAGACCTTTACCAAACCGTTCCCTTAACCCCCGACCAGGTAGCCAACATACCTCCATATAGACCGTGGAGATATGAATGGTGAAAATCCTTTATTTTATATAGACAGTAAAATAATGCCAAGACACCACGGACAAACGATAAGGAAAGATCACCTTCAACATAAGTAACTAGTTATTAAAGTCATTAATACAAAACCAAATAAAAAGTGCAAAAGATTAGAAATAAAAAGTATTATACTAGACACTTTGTCTTCACCAAGTGATGTAAGAGACTTAGGCAAACATGGCCTTGATTGTCAAGAACTCTTACGATCAATCTTGGATCCCGAGACGACTCACACACTCTACGATGGACAATGGATGATGGTGGTGGATGATGGTGTTGTGATGGTGGTGGGTGGTGGATGAAGTGTGAGAGAGGTGGTGTGCTAAGGGATGAGTTGAAATGAATCCAAGCACTCCTATTTATAGGCTGAACAGAGAGCTGGGCACGGCCCCGTGTCCGCTGGGCACGGCCCCGTGCCCGTCTGACACTCTCTCTCCTCATTAATTGTAATTCGCAATTACAATTAATGCGCCTGCTGTACTTTCGACACGCCCCCGTGTCCGCTGGGCACGGCCCCGTGGTGGGCAATAGAAGCTTCTATAGGTTTGTCTTTTCTGCTGCTTCTTGGGCACGGCCCCGTGCTGGCTGAGCACGGCCCGTGTTCAGTCTTCTGACTTCTCTATTTTGCTTTGGAAGGTGCCGTTGAGGGGTCGGGCAGTCCACTAATGTTCCTTTCCTTGTATTTATGTTGGAATTAGCTGTCTTTTTGCTTCTTTTGTGTTTTTGAGCTCATTTAATCCTGAAAATACAAAAGGAAGACAAAAACACTCTTTTTCCAATATTAGTACTTAAAAAGGGTTAGTTTTATGCCTCATTTGATGTAATTTATATGTTGCATTTTACACACATCAGTGGTCAATGGTACGTTCCTTGTGAATGGTATTTATGCTTCGTGTTTATTTGATACTGCAGCCGATAATTGCTTTGTGTCGTTCGAATTCGAAAAGCTCCTTAGTCGGTAGTGCTCCCGACTCTCCTCGACGTTTGATGTTGAAGTCGCTACCGGAAGAACCGTCGCCGTTAATTCTGTTCTTCGTGATTGTACTCTTGAGCTCAACAATCACGTTTTCCCAATCGACCTTATTTCGATGCAACTCGGAAGTTTTGATGTCATAGTAGGCATGGACTTTCTTCGCGAAAACCATGCTGAAGTTGTGTGCTTCGACAAGATGATTCGATTCTCGCTCGCGAATGGTGATTTATTGTGTGTATATGGTGAAACTGCTTCGAAAGGTCTCAAGCTCATGACATGTGTCCAAGCTAGCAAATATCTCCGCAAGGAATACAGAGCTTTCTTGGCTAACATTGTAGTAGCGGAGAAGGAAAAGAAAGAGAAGAAGGAAGTGAAAGACGTTCCTGTGGTTCGAGAATTTCCTAACGTTTTTCCAGAGGATCTTCCCGGGCTACCGCCAAGTCGTGATATCGACTTTCGTATCGACCTTATTCCTGGAGCCAACCCTATTGCCAAAGCCCCCTACCGACTCGCACCGTCCGAGATGCGTGAACTCTCAAACCAACTCCAGGAATTACTTGAGAAAGGCTTCATTCACCCGAGCACCTCTCCATGGGGCGCGCCAGTCCTTTTCGTCAAAAAGAAGGATGGGTCGTTCAGGATGTGTATCGACTATCGGGAATTGAATAAGTTAACTATCAAGAACCGCTATCCCCTACCCCGCATCGATGATTTTGTTTGATCAGCTACAAGGTGCTACGTGTTTCTCAAAGATCGACCTACGCTCAGGCTATCACCAACTACGCATTCAAGAGGAGGATATACCCAAAACCGCGTTTCGCACTCGTTACGGCCACTACGAATTCGTTGTTATGCCTTTTGGTTTAACCAACGCACCCACGGTTTTCATGGATTTGATGAATCGCGTGTGTAACCCATATCTCGACCGTTTCGTCATCGTGTTCATCGACGATGTCTTGATTTATTCCAAATCGAAAGCCGAACACGCGCAACATCTACGTTTGGTTCTCGAGCTACTCCAGGGGAATCAACTCTATGCCAAGTTCTCCAAGTGTGAATTCTGGTTGGAGGAGGTTCAGTTTCTGGGTCACATTGTTAATAGTCAAGGTATTCACGTCGATCCTGCGAAGATTGAAGCTGTTAAGAGTTGGATTACGCCTAAGAACCCGTCTGAAGTCCGTTCTTTTCTCAGACTAGCGGGTTATTATCGACGATTCATCGAAGGATTTTCAAAGATCGATGTACCGCTTACCGCTCTCACGCATAAAGACAAGACTTTTGTTTGGGGAACTGAACAAGAGTCTGCCTTTCGAACCCTCAAGCACAAGCTTTGCAATGCTCCTGTTCTCACGTTGCCCGACGGAAACGACGATTTCATTGTCTACTGTGATGCTTCCAACCTTAGCCTCGGTTGTGTCCTTATGCAGCGGGACAAGGTTATAGCTTACGCATCTCGTCAGCTCAAAATCCACGAGAAGAACTATACAACCCATGATCTCGAGCTAGGCGCAGTTGTTTTTGCATTAAAGATTTGGCGACACTACCTGTATGGTACCAAGTGTACGATCTTCACCGATCATAGGAGCCTACAGCATATCTCTAATCAGAAGGAACTTAATATGCGTCAACGCCGATGGGTAGAACTTCTCAACGATTACGACTGTGAGATTCGTTATCACCCAGGCAAAGCAAATGTTGTTGTCGACGCACTCAGCAGACGAAGCTATCTGCTTAGCACTCGTAATATTCAAGCCCAATACGACCTCGAAACCCTCATCCGCGAAGCTCAGCATGCGTGTTTTAATGAACGCACTCTGAAGAAAGAGAGAATCTACCACAATGGAGCCCAGCTTGTGAGTAAATCAAATGGGATATTCCACTTTCTGGACCGAATTTGGATCCCTAAATGGACCGATTTGCGACAGATTTTGATGGACGAAGCCCACAAATCCCGGTATTCTATTCATCCCGGTGCCGACAAAATGTACCAGGATCTTCGCTACAAGTACTGGTGGCCCGGCATGAAAAGGGATATTGCTCTCTACGTTGGAAAATGCCTGACATGTGCGAGAGTCAAGGCCGAGCATCAAAGACCCTCTGGCTTACTCGAACAACCGCCTATCCCTATGTGGAAGTGGGAGAGTATAGCTATGGACTTCATAACAAAGCTTCCGCACACGTCATCAGGTCACGACAGCATCTGGGTTGTGGTTGACCGTTTGACCAAATCTGCTCACTTTTTTCCAATACGGGAAGACTACAAGGTAGAACGGTTAGCCCGAATCTACACCGACGAGATCATTTGTAATCATGGGACGCCTCGCGACATCATCTCTGACCGTGACGCTCGGTTTACCTCGCGATTGTGGGAAACGTTTCAAGCGGCTCTCGGTACGACGCTTAACTTAAGTACCGCATTCCATCCTCAAACCGACGGACAGACTGAGAGAATGATTCGTACTCTTGAAGACATGCTCCGTTCGTGTGTCATAGACTTCGGTGGTAATTGGGATAAATACCTGCCATTAGTCGAATTCTCGTATAACAACAGTTATCATGCAAGCATTCAAATGGCACCATTCGAGGCTTTATACGGAAGAAGATGTCGATCGCCTATTGTGTGGCACGAGATCGGGCATTCGCAATTAACCGGTCCCAAGCTACTGCAAGAAACGACAGACAAAATTTTCCAAATTCGAGACAATCTAACGAAAGCTCGGAATCGACAGAAAAGTTATGCCGATAGACGACGCAAGCCCCTTGAATTTGACGCTGGTGACTACGTACTCCTAAAGGTATCACCTTGGAAGGGTGTGGTCCGATTCGGCAAGAAAGGAAAGCTCGCACCTCGATATGTTGGACCTTTTAAGATTCTGGAAAGGATCGGAAAAGTCGCCTACAGACTCGAACTACCCGAGGAACTTAGTAACGTCCACCCAACTTTCCACGTGTCAAACCTCCGAAAGTGCCTGGCCGACCACGACTTACATGTTCCACTCGATGACCTTCAGGTGAACGAAACATTACACTTCGTGGAAAAGCCTGTTGAGATCATGGATCGCCAAACCAAGCAACTTAGACGCTCGCGCATTCCTATTGTGAAAGTCCGATGGGAAGGCAAAACGAGGCGCATAGTTCACTTGGGAACTTGAAAGCGACATGAAGGCGAAGTATCCGCAGTTGTTTGGAGGAGCTTGTTCTAGAGAGTGAAAGTTTAGAAAGAGAAAGTTCTCCAAAGTAATTCACGGTGTTGTACGTCTTCCATCCTAATTTCGGGACAAAATTCCCTAAACAAGGGGAGGCTGTAACACACCGTGTTTTGAAAGTCAAAGTCAAGATTGAAGTCAAAGGAAGAAAAGAACGCTAATTTCGATCTGTCACTCCTTGCTCAATCCCTGTTTTGACTTCTTTTAGTCTATTTTATGTTTAACGTTAGTTGTATTATGTGGAGTAATTAATTACAATCGAAGTAATCGAATGTTATTCGCTACGAATCGCTTTACAACTGTGAATAATAGGAAGTAACAATGCGATAAAGTCAATTAAACGCTAATCAATCTAATCTAATTGCAGTCGCGCTCGCAAACTCGAATATCGCATTTTGGTTATTGTTATACGTGTGTGTGTGCCTTATGTGTTACTTGTTCATGTTATTTATGTATGTGTGGTAATCAATCGAAACGCAATCGAATTCAATCGCAATCGAATCGCAATCGCAAACCGAATACGAAGCAAGGATAATTATAGGTGGATATAGTATGATAATTAGTGGAGAAGAGACAGCGCACGATATGAGTGGTTGGGGTTAAAAGTAATTTGACTAGGAAACTAAATTGCATTCGCATCGTTCGCAATCGAAATCGAAATATCAAAAATCGTCGCACCGAACACTCGAATCAGGCAACTGATCGATTAGGCTACCAGCCGGCCGATCGGACTGCCGTCCGATTGGACAGGCTGTCCGATCGAGCTGCCTGGCCGACTGGCCAGCCATTTCCTCTTTTGGCATCCTATAAATACCCCTTGTCACTCTCCAACTTACTGCTTTTGGCAAGTGACGTCCGACCAACTCGTGCTCCTCGCTTTTCTTCAGATTTCTCACGATTCCGGTAAGATCTCGTCCTAAATCTTGTACTTTCTTGATCTACACGCACTCCTACACCTTTCTATCTTTTAAATCTTAACTTTTAACCGAGAAATCATCGAGATTCAAGGTATTCCAAGATGACGTCATCATGTGTTCTTGAAGAACTTCATGTTTTGGCCTCAATCCACCAAGAATAACTTGGATCTAACTGATTTCCACATAAACCAACAAAGATCTTTCCTAGATCTAAACATATTCACGGTGGAAAGGATTGAAAGATGGTTTTCCAACCTTCTTTCAACTCTTTTACACTCAATGCCTTCAAAACCGATAGAAACGGGGCTTGTGCCGACTTACTACTCCTTCTGGTGGTTGTTTGGCTCAAGATTCGGATTCTATCCACGAGGTTCACCGATTTTGGGTTAAACGTTAAACACCGTCCCGAACCATTCACCAACCGGATTTGGGTGGTTCCTGTCCGATCAGGAGAACCAAGTAACGACGAGGTTTCCGTTGTTTGACTCGTTACGAAAACACCTCGATAAAACAAATCAGAACAACCAAGTGCGAAGCGAACAGGCCGACCAGGACAAGGTGCTGTCCGATCGGACTGCTGTCCGAACGGAGAGCCAGCCGAACGGACAACCAGCCGAACAGACAGCCAGCCGAACGACTAGCACATGGGTCCCACACTTAATCAACTTATTTGAAGTTTGAGTATTGAACGAACTGCTACCCGATCGGACTACCATCCGATTGGATTACTCTTCGGATAATGAGACACTTGACTTCAACACTTAATCGAATTTTTCAACATGTTCATGGCACTAGGAATGCCACCCGATCGAACTACTGTCCGATCAAGTGACACCCTGCTGAGGTACCTAGTCGACCGGGTTGCCGATCGAACAACCGTCCGATCGATCGACCGACCTGAACGGTAAAGATACTTCAATATTTTCACATGCTACAACGAAAACTTCAAAAGTCAAACCATCATAAACAAACACATCTTACTCAAAGGAAGAAACAATCCACTCGAACAGCCATCCGATCAGACTACCGTCCGACCGGACAACTGTCCGAACAGACTGTCAACTGCACGGTCAGTCGTCCGATCGGACCGCCGTCCGATCGACCAGCTGTCCGATCCATCGACACTTGTTTCCATTTTACGCGTTGCTTATCATGTTACTATCGAACTATTCAGGCTAACCCTACTCTCAAGCGCTCCCTTCAATCCATCAATCGCTGTGAGTATACTCGATCCCTTTTTGCCTGATGCACTTTTGGGTGTTACATACGTTATGAATATTCAAAACACAACAAACACACTACTCAATACTATTTGAACGCTAACCGTTAATGCATGTTATACGTGGCTTATGAATGCTTGTTTGTTATGTTTACACATGGAATGTTGTCTACCTGCCTTAGCAACGATAGTACTATAGTTTGGACTCAGCACCTGTTCGCAGGGGTTGTTAAGGACAATTACTTGCATGGATTACGGTGGTAATCATGTATTGCGAACTGCCTCAGGCAGTCAACCCGCAGTCATTGGTATCGATGGATCTATGTCGATAACTAACGTGCTTCATTTCTCTATGTGTACGTGCTGGTTATGCGTAAGCGAATTCGAACTCCATATGCTATTATCAAACTTGTATGCTCACGTTTACATTTTATGTATTGACTTTATTTTAACGTATGTGACATGTGCTTAGGATGCACATCTGGTAGGAAATCGAAGCTAGAATAAAGCTCTAGAGTCCAACAAATGGTTGTCTGTAGTAATTGAATCAAGGGTCTCTAGAAGCAGATAAACAATTGCTCTATTTAAATCTGAGTTGTCGGAACATAATTATTTGCCTAGATTTTATCTGTAATAATTTGTTTACTGTTTGAGGCATGGTATGGGACATGTTACTTTAAATTGAATAGTAATGATAATTGTTATGGAAACTTCTGGACAATCTGTTTCGCTCAGTGCCATGCCCCGATGATTCCGCCATCGGTTGGGGTGTGACACTCAACTTGAACGGACGATATGTATCTTCTATCATGCGACGGACCCAATTCTTGCTCAACTCTTCTATCATGAACGTATTATTGGCCATTATTCGACCGAGTAATCAGTTTTATTTTTTTAGTTGCTTTTCTTGTTAAGTTTCTGAAGCAACCGAAATCCACAAATTCCAACAGTTTCTTCGTAGATTCCGTCCGGTTTTCAAAGCCGGTTGATGCTACCGAAGCTGTTATTTCTGTTGTTCAGTACTTCCGAGATCTGAACCAATCGAAATCCACAAATTCTAACAAATTGCATCAGGAAGCTCAACTTGAACGGACGATATGTATCTTCTATCATGCGACGGACCCAATTCTTGCAAGTTAAATCCACAATCAATGTATACATGTGCAAGAGAATGGCGAGTTATTTCAGTTATTTCTGTTGATCCACAAATTCCATCAAATTGTGTCTAATGCAAGGATCTTCGTGCATTGTTTAAATCAGAATCAGGTTCTCAAGACAAGGATCGTTCTAATAGATTAAAGAGAATAAACCCTCGTTTCTTCATCTTCATCTTCAAGAACAATGATGAACAGATGATGTTTTTTTCGCAGAACGTGGTGGATTGCGGTGGTTTGGGTCTAGGGTTGTCAGAGAGAGAAAAGGAGGGGGGAGAGTCTGATACAATCATTTTTACCTATAGTATACGATCCGTATAATAGTATACGGCCTGTATACACAGATCGTATACATTGTATACGATCCATTAATTTTTTTTTAACTTTGTGTATACGGGCCGTATAATTGTATACGGCCCGTATCTTATGGTAAAATTGGTTTATTCTCTTTACTCTATTAGAACGATCCAAAAAACGAAAGGGATTTCGAGCAGTTGGTATTAAACCAATGATTTGTTGATGTATATAACGGAGTAACCCTCAATTGGACAACCGCAACCGTTTTAGTGCTTCTCAATCAGATATTATTTATTGAATCATAACTGAAACAGTCGGAAAATAACTCAACCGAACCAACATAGTTAAAGGTGCAAGAGAATGGCGAGTTATTTCAGTTATTTCTGTTGATCCACAAAATCCTGATAGTGAAAAACAAACAAACAAAATCCTGATAGTGAAAAACATCAGCAACCATTTTTTCTTTTCCTTCAATTTCGAGAACATTCTCCCTGTGTATGTGCTTGTGTTGTAGAAATCGGTGATGAATTTGTATACACAACTGAACGTTCATTACTGTTCTGGAATTGGAGAACCGTTGTGTATTTGCTTACTCTGGAATTGGAGAACCGTTGTCTATCTGAATCAGGTTCTCAAACAAACACTACTAAAGATGAGTTGATATTGAATCAACATTTCCTTCAAACATTCTAAACCCTACTTGGAAACCGGTGTATGTGCTTGTGCTGTAGAAACCGATGGTGAATTTGCGTACATAACTGAAAGTTCAGTGCACGAAAAGTTTCTTACGAAATGTACGTGACAAAACAAGGATGTTGGGAATTAAACGCATGTAAGTGACAAAAAAGGATCGTTCTAATAGATTAAAGAGAATAAACCAAGTACAAAATCATCTGCTTTCTGAATCTGAATCTGAATGTTAACTTTGACTCATAAACCCTTGAATCCCAATGCTTCTCTAAAAGAGCCTGTATTCGAAACCATCATATGTCTTTTACTAACCGAAGAGGCAGCAAGGACAAGTATTCTCTCTAGGGAATGGAGGTACAAGTGGATGATTACTGGGAAGATTACAATTGTTTTGAGTTTTGTCAGATAATACTTCATTTGTCGAGAAACCATGCTTGATTTATGTAAAGATCTCTACACAAACTCTTCTACATCTTTTAACCAATTGTCTATCACTTAAGACCTTGAAAGATTTGTTTACATTAATTTTCAATAATGTTGGAAGGATTGTAGTTATAGAACCCGACATAGCAATAAAATCTGAATAGTTCAAACATTCTAAACCCTAACTGTGTATGTGCTTGTGCTGTAGAAACCGGTGATGGATTTGTGTATCTGAATCAGGTTCTCTGCCTTAGATCGGTCATTCCTTGTGATACATGAACGTTGTATTCTTGTCTTTCAGAAGAGTTGGAAACAAACCAACAAAATCCTGATAGTCTTTGTAATGCGTTTTGGTAAGAAGGGTAAATTAAGCCCTAGATATATTGGACCATTCGAGATTATCGAATGTGTCGGCAGTGTAGCTTATAAGCTAAACTTGCCTGAGGAACTGAGTGGAATCCACAATGTGTTCCACATCTGTAATCTCAAGAAATGTCTAGCTGATAAATCATTAGCTATGTCTCATAAGGACGTACAAATTGATGAAAGCCTGAGGTTTGTTGAAAGACCGATATCGATCGAGGATCGTCAGGTTAAAAAGCTCCGAAGGAAACACGTACCTATAGTAAAGGTCAAATGGGATGCCCGTAGAGGTCCCGAATATACGTGGGAAGTTGAGTCCACTATGCGACAGAAATACCCTCACTTATTCCAGTAAATCTCAGGGTCGAGATTTCTTTTAAGGGGGTGAGGATGTAACACCACATAAAAACGTGTCCAATTATGTAAAGACACGTGTCCTAAACTCTACATATGTGAAAATTTGAGTTTGAAGGGCTAAAGTTGCCAAACGATGAAAATATGAAACCACAGGGACTAAAAGTGTCAACATGCCAAACTTGTGCCTCTGAATGACCATACATGAAGAATATATTCTTAAACGAGTGATTAATTGTATATAAGAAGCCGTTCATGAAAATAATCGGAAGATTATAAAATACAAGGGTTAAACGTGTCAACATGTTAATTCTTACCTCTGAGTGACATTTTAACGAACCCGAGGCTTCGAAATATTCAAATATACTCTCAAGAATAAGTGGTATAAATTTCAAGCGGTTTCGAGATTGTTATACAAGTTTTCAAGACTTTGGGTGAAAAGTGTCAATATGATGAAACTTGTGTTTATAGTGATATTTAACGAAACCGGGCCTAACGGAGTTTGGATATACTCCCTTGAACCTCTATAAATTAACTACAAGGGCCTTATATGTCAAAAATGAGGTTAAATAAGGTTTTAAATGACCAGGGACTGAATCTGCCAGCTTTGAAACATTTTTGACCTGAACAACAGGTTTACGCGGGCCGCGTAAACCTTCCTCTGATCCTACGCGGGCCGCGACAAACGCCCAGATCAGCGAAAACTTGACACCTGCACGTTTCAGCCAGTTCCACCGCCTTAGATGCCTGAATTTCGATACTTGGGGCATGTTGTCGGTTTTAGGATACCACTAGGACACCTGGGGTGATCCTAGGAGCCTCCATTACAGCTGTGATTGATCCAAATGCTTGAAAATTAGTACATAAGGTGCTCTAGTTCATACTTCATATGCACACATTTGCAACAACTTTCAAATAACACACTTCTGGAGCTTGCAGGAGAAGATTGTCAAGTGTAGAAAAGATAGCAAGGACCCTAAGTAAGAGTTTTAATCCCTGCTTAGTCCATTTAATCAGCTTAAAAACCGAAAAGTCAAACATATCGTAATTAAGCTTTGACTTTTGGTTTAATCATAATTGGTCCAGCCAGTGATCGAAACGAAAGTGGTTATGGAACCATATTAAGGTAGGTGATTAACCCTTAAAAGGGCACCTCCTAATTATCTCGTTTGACTATTTAATTGTCGGGTCAAACTAAATAGTCAAAAAGTTAAACTGGATAGAAACTTTAAAAATAATTTAAACTAATAAAGTAGAGGTTCTAAATTATATTTTAACATTCTAATGACTTGGTAATTAGTATTAGAACATGTTTAATCAGGTCTAACCCGACAATTATCAGTCTAAGGTCAGTTTATAACCGAAAGTCGTAAAAGCTTGACTTTTGCTTTGACTTTCAGTTCTGACCCGTTTAAGCTTAATTCTCCCATGTTTTAAGCTTCCATTAGGACCACATTATTCAGTAGTATAACCCTCTGGAGTTATATTGCATGGTTCTTAGTGGTTTGAATTATATGCTCTTGTTTGTTAATATGCTATAAATGCCGTAAATGCCCTTTTGACATATAAATGAGATTTTTAGAAATGTGAGAGGACAAAAACCAAATTTCTTGGTCTCAAACCAAAGTTATGCTCGATATCGTAATTAGAAGCTTTTTATTAATTAAATTGCGATATCTTACATAAGACATGTTTAAACTTGAATTTTGAACCAAAACTCATGACCTACTTTTAAGATGTTATTTTTAAGGAATATTAAGATTTTTGGTCAGATTATAACCTGTTTAAATAATAGAGTTCTTGTGTAATTCGGTAAATACGATAATACCCTTTATCATGCATAAAATGAGATTAACAAATGATTTGAATTCCAAACCTTTTCCTACTGATTTTATACATTAAATAAATTATTTTGAGCATTTAAAACTTATCAAAATCCAGGTTTACATAAACATCTTGATTATCGTCAAATTAGCGAGTTTTACACCAT
This sequence comes from Helianthus tuberosus, assembly GCA_030545235.1. Taxonomy (NCBI): domain Eukaryota; kingdom Viridiplantae; phylum Streptophyta; class Magnoliopsida; order Asterales; family Asteraceae; genus Helianthus; species Helianthus tuberosus. The sequence goes on from JARYGA010036987.1 coordinate 32,911, forward strand.
TTAGGTGCATAGTATGGTTTAAAACCATACTTAACATCTAAGACTTATTACCTACTGAATTTTTAAACAAATTTCAATATTATTACAGTAGGTATAAGTTATAAACTCAGGTTTCCAAAAATGTCCTTAAAAGCATATGTGAAATGATCAAAATGCCCTTTCGGGGCATAGTTTGACCATAAATGGTAAACCTCACATATATGTAGTATCTTACTGATGTAATGAGATAAAATAAATATTTTTACTGATTACCAAAGACCAGAACTTCAGTTTGTTATAAATCTCTTTTATAATTACTAAAATGACCAAAATGCCCTTACGAGACTTAAATTGGTTTTAAACACTTTTTAGGCATATATGTTAACATCCTACTGATGTATTAACATATTTTAAGCATAATAACAAATAAGACCTGTATGTAATTCATTTGGTTACCCATTACGCATTTATGCGTTCGGATCGGTTTATGTGACTAGTTTGCGTAAAATAGCCGAAACGGGTTTAACCTTATCATTAAATCCTCAAATTCCAGAATGTGTTTAGTTTACCCATATTATACAAGTATCCAAGCTTGTCGGGTCTAAACCACATTCTATTCCGGTCTCCGCTTAATCTAGCGTTTAGAGCCGTAATGTTTCTTTCTAGCTAGCCGGTCTAAGTCCTTGACTTAACTAAAGACCCGTTAGCATCCTAATAGGTTATTAAACCTTCTATACAGACTAATAGCATCCAGTAGAAGGTACCATCATAAAGCTTTAGGATTTTACGGCTGAGTTACTTTTCACATTTAGCCCAGGTAAATACTTTTAACTTATTTTCCCTTATACGGGCTTGGGATATGGTATTATAATAATACCACTTGGTCAGGTATGAAATCATTTAATCAGATTGTGATTAATAAATTTACATAACCCGTTTTAATCTGTCTTGTTTGATAACATAAGCATTGGGGGTTAATTCGACCGTGTCCTGGATATCATCGGCTCGTTTCATTTGAAAATGGCCACGACCTATGCACGGGGTGTAGGTATACACCTGACAGATGCAAATGGTAAAATATAAACCCACATGTTGGGGATAACTCCTTTGTGGGTTCTATAAGTGGTGAGTCGGTTAATCATGACCGGCTTCCAACCGACCCCAATTGTATGACAAACATATAAATCTGTATACAAGATTATCTTTAAATAATTGTCCCAAGTTATAAATGATTTGTGCCTTGTGCACCTAAATCAATTTTCATAAATACTTTTCAAATGAGCCAGTTAATTGTATTTACCAGTGTAAACTGACGTATTTTCTAAAGATTGATTGATAGGTACTTCTCGAAAATAGGCTGGAGCTACTATGTGTCATATAAGAGGATCTTGCAAATCCCTAGATACCTGGAGTCTGTTATTTTCCGTTTATTGTATTTTATTTATGATCCGCCTGTGGATCTTATTACAATCCAGTCTGTATATTATTTCGTCGAACACTCAGACATTATGGTTTGTAATAGTTTATTTACCAAGCCTTTCGCTGTGCTATTATATTGTGTGTATTGACAATGATGATATCAACTACGTCAAGATACTCCCCGCCGGGCCCACCGGTAATATGTGGAAATATCGGGGTGTGACAGTTTTCTATGATGATTCGAAACATTCACGAACCACAATGGACTCAGACTCATACTACTCACCCTCCCCTGAGGAAAAGTTTTCCCGACGACTCAAGATAAAGCAGTTGGTTTGTGTTCATATCAGCGTTTTTATCACCCTGTGTGAGTATTGGAAGCCCGACCACTAGCAGAAGAACCCGACACGTCTTCTATGATGATTCGAAACATTCACGAACAACAATGGACTCAGACTCATTGTTGCGAATTTGGTTTCTTCGGTACATGCTGATGAAACCGAAGACTCAGACTCCTTACAACTCTCATCAAATGCCTCACCCTTCCTTTTATTCTGTAAATATTAAATAAAGAATAACACCATGCCCGTAATCCCGCGTTGATAGCTTCCGTTTTATTACAGTCATACGACACGTTTTTTTGTTCTTCAATCTTTGTTACTTGTTAATGTTTTATTTTTTTCTACTTTTAGAAAGGTTTGAGCACCTCACGACTGTAAAATATCTCCTGTGATTGACACCTTAAATCCCTTAAATACTTTGAGAAAAATCTAATTTTCGAATAATACGAGCCGTATAACAGTATACGGCCCGTATACTCGTTCGTATACATTGTATACGACCAGACAAAATATTTACACATGGTGTATACATACGGCCCGTATACACCATATTTAAACGTTATTTAATCATTTTTGAAATAATTTTATACCTTAAATCATTTACGTTTGGCCCTGAAGTCGGTTCGATCAAAGGGGTGAAACAGGGTACCCTTTGATCGCAAAATTGACCCCTAAATCATTTTCAAATCAATGAGTTCTTGCAAAAGCTGCAAGTCCAAAACCCTAATCGTCGACCCAGTAACCGGAAACCAAGAATGCTCCTCATGCGGCGTGGTACAAGACTTCAACAATTTCGAACATCAAACGTTTAACGCAGACGGATTCGTCGGTACAAACGTCCGATTAGGCAAATCAGGATCTGGGTATGACTATTCTTACCATGAAACCAAGCTTTATTTAGCCCAAAATGTCATAACAGATATACTATCAAGACTTAATTTAGAACAGAGGTTTGATGAGGTTAATACCATGATTAAAACAATAACCGAGGACGAATACGGGTCCGGAAACTGGTTTAATGTGCTTGTTAGGGCTTGTGTCTATCTTGTTATGAGGAAAGCTGATAGGCGACCCACCGGCTATTCAAACCCGCTAGCCGTAGGTACAATCTAACCAAAACCCGCGTTCCTATAGTTGGTCAAAATGGGTGAGTCGGGTTACGATGGATGCACACAAAGCATGTTGAAGACCCATGCAAACACACCCACGTTCACATGTTAGATTAGCTTAATTTAAATTTCTAGTATTTTATTTATTTTCAATGCATTTTGTTTACGTCAGTTTTTTTTTATTTGAAAAGTGTTTAGTTAGTAGCTTTAATATAGGAACATGGGGTTGTTAGTTATTTTTATCTTTCCTATATGTAATCGTATGTTCAAAAAGAATAGGCAGTTTTTTGAGTTTGAAATTTGTGTGTATTAATTTTCTCAATGGATTTTGAGAGTAATTAATTCTTCCATGCTATTTCAAGTGTGGCGACTTGAATGGTGTTCTTGGAGCCTAGATTAGAATCAAGTGGTGTATCTGTATTTTGATTCTCGTTTAGTTTGCCCTAATCGATTTCTTGTGTGGTGTGTCTGTATCACAAGAGACCGTTAGATCTATCAATTTTTATTCAGAGTTTTAATTTTATAGTCGTTATCGAACCGATTGCTATCATTTGGTATCAGAGCCGAACGATTCATCGTCGACTCTATTTCCGGTTTACCTTCTTTCAAACGCACAAAAAAAAAAAAAAACCTTCAAAAAAAAATCTCTACTTTTGAATCCTTATCCTTTCTACAAATCGGTTTGTATGGACGCAAGGAAAGGCAAGGAACATGATTTGCAGGCTAGAGTTGAGGCCATAGTACAACAAAATCAAGAATGGAAACAACAACTGCAGTATATGGAATATCAGATAAAGGAACTCAGACATCATATTCTTGGGGATGAACGCTCTAAATTCAGAACCGAAAAGCCGAGAAGAAAGCTTCCCAAATATGTATTTACTTATCTTGCCATGTTAAAGAAAAGAACAACACCCACGCACAAAGCTCGGGTTGAGATTGTCGTCTCCTCTGCTTTTTATGATACGAATGAAATTCCGAAAGAAGAGGTAGCACTGGGTCAAGATAAGGAATTCATCGAGTCCGAACAAGACAAGGGACTCCGATATGACAAAGACGAAGTTGAACCCGGCGAAGAAGAGTATTTATTTGTGCGAGAATCTCTTGGTGGAACTACCGTTCATTGGGAAGAACCTGTTGCTTATGATACCGGTTCAAATTTACCGATGATTAGGGAAGACAGAAGTGAAGGAACCCAAAATGCAGTAAACACAAGTGTAGATGTGGATGGTAAGGGCAAGAAAGATGAAGGTCTCGAGTATGGGATTAATAATAAAAAAGAGAGCAAAATTTTTCAGAAGAAACAAGAGGATGTGGTCAATTTTGAGGACATTGGTGGACTAGAATATGTGAAAGATATTTTAAGAGATAAATTGGTGATACTACCCGTTCACGGTTCCAAGCTATTTTGTAAAGTTCAATTAACCAAGTTCAAGCTGATGTTGTTGCCGTTGGTTGTAACATACCCTTGGTCCACTTCACTACTTGAGTACTACATGCATGATCTTCCACAAGAAATACCCCCTAAACCACCACCGATGCGAGATGCAACAATTTGGTGCGGTTGCAATTGTCCCAAGTTTGAGGACAAACTTTTTTCGAAGAGCGAGAGAATGATAGGCGACCCACCGGCTATTCAAACCCGCTAGCCGTAGGTACAATCTAACCAAAACCCGCGTTCCTATAGTTGGTCAAAATGGGTGAGTCGGGTTACGATGGATGCACACAAAGCATGTTGAAGACCCATGCAAACACACCCACGTTCACATGTTAGATTAGCTTAATTTAAATTTCTAGTATTTTATTTATTTTCAATGCATTTTGTTTACGTCAGTTTTTTTTTATTTGAAAAGTGTTTAGTTAGTAGCTTTAATATAGGAACATGGGGTTGTTAGTTATTTTTATCTTTCCTATATGTAATCGTATGTTCAAAAAGAATAGGCAGTTTTTTGAGTTTGAAATTTGTGTGTATTAATTTTCTCAATGGATTTTGAGAGTAATTAATTCTTCCATGCTATTTCAAGTGTGGCGACTTGAATGGTGTTCTTGGAGCCTAGATTAGAATCAAGTGGTGTATCTGTATTTTGATTCTCGTTTAGTTTGCCCTAATCGATTTCTTGTGTGGTGTGTCTGTATCACAAGAGACCGTTAGATCTATCAATTTTTATTCAGAGTTTTAATTTTATAGTCGTTATCGAACCGATTGCTATCAAAAGCTAACAAATTGTTGCCTTTGACTAGTGTTTGTGAGAATGTGGGGTGTGATGTGTTTGAATTGGGTCGAATGGTGTCGCGGGTAGTCGAGCATTTGGATTTGAAGTTGCCGGATTTCGATATTGTGGGGTTGTTTGAGAGGGTGTTTAGAGAGTGGGTTAGTTGTAAGGAGGGTGTTGGGAAGGGTGTAAGTGTGAGGATGGTGAAACAGGGGATTTTTTTGGTGCAATGTACGATTAAGTGGTATGTGACGACGGGGAGGAGGCCGGTGCCGGTGGTGGTGGCGGTGATGGTGTTTGTTTGTGAGGTTAATGAGGTGGAGATTAGTTTGGAGGATTTGGCTGGGCAGTTGAATGTGGCGGTTGCGACGTGTAGGTTGAGGTATAAAGAGTTGTTGAAACAGTTGGTGGATGTTGCGAGGGAGAATTTGCCGTGGGGGGAGGATGTTAATGTTAAGAATGTTATGAAGAGTGCACCGCTTGTTATTCAGTATTTGGAGGTGAATTCGATGTGTGATCCTGGAAAAGATATTAAAAACGTAGAGAATGTTGGTGTGGATTTGGATTGTTTAGTGACTAGTTGTTTAAATCAAGATTTTCGGCAAAATGAATCGGGCGATTGAGAAATTGAAGATTTGGAGACGCCTAAGGTTTCACCTGAATGCTTATCCGCGATTTATTCGAAGTATTTGGAAGAATATTCTAACATGAAGACGTCAATGAAAAAAGTCGATGACGATATGATAGGTAGTGAAAAGTATGATTTTTCGGTGGATACGGAGTATTGGAGTGGAGAATCAGCGTTAAGCAAGAAACTGTATCTCTATAAAATATTGGAAAAAGATGTCGGATTGAATGCTATGCCTCCATCTTTTGTTAACGGGTGCGTGAAAACACAAAGGAGAAAAGAAAAGATAAAAGCTGCTAAAATTAGAATTGAGAAAATAAGGCGGCCGTCAATGGCTGCAAAAAGTTTCGATGCAAGTGATGACCAATTGTTACCGGCGAATTCAAGAAAGAGAAAGAGAAAGAAATTTGATCTTGATTGGGAAGATTTCGTCGTTGAAACTTTGCTTCTTCATGATGTAAAAGAAGAGGAGATAGAGCAAAACTGAAAATTAATAATAGAAGTTTAAAACTACAATACTAGGTCTTCCTCTAAACTAGCAAAATAACATTTTTGCTGAAATTGTTGTTAATAATAGAAGGGGGCAATAGTGACCCTAAGACTAAAAGATGGATTCATTTGGATTTTTAATTTAAGGCTGTTGGTTTTTTTCGGTTAAATATGAAGTTTAATAGGTCCAATTGAGCAAAACTGAAAATTAGTAAGACTGTGAACGGGTCAGAATGGGCCAAGAAAGTTCAACGGGTCAGAATGGGCATCCTGTTTTCTCGCCTCAACGCCTTCACCGGCAGACAACCGTTGAGGAATATATTGTCCGGCGTTTCGTTGCTACAATTGGTCAGAAGACATTCAACCTTTCCATCCCCAACTCTTCCTCATCTCGTCTCTCTCAGGTAAACAGCTCCGTCTTTTTTTGGTTTCAAAAGGTGCGCGTGCGCCTTAGACGCACTGAGGCATGAGGTGCACTAAGGCTCAGAGGCTGGTGCCTTGCGTAGGGTGAGGCACGCCTAAAACAGGAAGCGCAAGAAAAGCGCATTGTTTGGGGATTTTTCAAGCATGTGCAACTTGTGTAGCAGGGGTGTTTTTCTGCATTAAAATTCTGTAGAATATTTTCTTGCCTTGTACATGTAGGTAAAATCATATAGAAACCTTATTTATAGTGTTATTTTGGATAGGGATGGAATTGGTATAGTACCCGTGCCGGTACTGAACTAGAGCAAAACTGGGTACTGAATACCGTACCAAATATTTTGGTATGGGTACGGGTATTTCGGTATGGTACCCGCTTTAGTACCACTTCATTTGTATTTATTTTTTTGATCACTCGTACGGTACCAAATAGGTAAAATTGGTACGAACGAGTACCAATACGATATGGGTACCAAATAGGTAAAATCGATATGAGTACCATAAATATCATAATACGAAATAAAACATAATATAAAAGAACTTTTAAAGTTCTATATAAAATTCGGTATTAGTACCCTTTTTTACCTATACCCGTCTCGATACTGAAAATACCGAATACCGAAATCAATAAAACTAGTTACCTGTACATGTATCGAACCTAAAATCCGTACGGGTACGGGTATTTGGGAAAAAAAAGCTCATCCTTAATAGGAATGCTAAAAACCTATATAATTTATAAAAAAAACTACATAATTGCCTTGCGCATTAGGTACGAAAATCCCGCCGCTTTTGCGAGTCGCGCCTCGGTTTTAGACCTCATCACTTTTTGTGCGCTTTGCGTTTTTTAAAACCAAGCCGTCTTTGTACTGCTTCTTTTTCTTCTTTGTCAGCTTGAGGTTTGAAGAAATTGTTGTGCCTGAATTTATTTGTTCAAAATCAAATTGGTGATCACTGGGTCAAACGTTGCTTGCTCAGATCTGCATAGACGTAGGTTAGTTTTGTTCAAAACTCAACTTGAGCAATGGTGATGGTGGCATCTCCCATGGTTTATTTTATTATTATTATTCCGGGTAGTCGGGTACATAAAGGTTTACTT
>JARYGA010036988.1:0-42981 GCA_030545235.1 Helianthus tuberosus
GATTATGTAACATGTTTAGGCATATAATACTTGTCATAGGACTAGTTAGGCGGTCCAAACGCGTTTCACGCGCACGACACGTTAAAGTAGCATAAGCTTCCTAAACGGGTCGTAATGGGTCGTAAACAATTATGTTAAGTTTCATTTAGCATGTAGGCTTTGTTAAACCAAATGACACGAGTCTCTACACTCGTTTGGTTTACGAAACCTCATTCTATCCAGTCTTCCGATTTAGGTCCGGTTTATTAATGTAGTTACCTATATTAGGTGCCGTTTGATATTCCGAGATCTATAGCATTACTTGGTGGTTATCTTTTGACAACTGAGCAATCTCAAGTGAGTACATAGACCCCTCTTTTACTGTTTTCCAAACTGTTTTGGGGTGGAACACATGTGCCTACTTGTTACTTTCCTGCTTTCCAGTTTTCACATCATATACTGCTATGTTCGTTAGTACATTATAGTACATGATTTCATTACATCTTATGCTAGGTGTGCCCATTGTGTGCATTACTTGGTACATTGTTTTACATTACATTTCATGCTAGGTATGCCCATTGTGTGCATTACTTAGTACATCGTTTTACATGACATTTCATGCTAGGTGTGCCCATTGTGTGCATTACTTAGTACATCGTTTTATATGACATTTCATGCTAGGTATGCCCATTGTGTGCATTACTTAGTACATCGTTTTACATGACATTTCATGCTAGGTATGCCCATTGTGTGCATTACTTAGTACATCGTTTTACATGACATTTCACGCTATGTATGTTCATTTGATTACATACTTAGTGCATTGTTTTCACATGCTCACATTTTGTTATGACATTTGGTTTGTTTACATGGGACAATATATCCATTAACATTAGCTACGCCGTTCGTTAGTAGGTAGTGGTACCATAGGAATTGACAACTCCCGTTCCGGACATCCCAGGGTAAGGGGACAGAAAGGAATGACCGAATTCGTTGACATTAAGACAGATAGACCTTTAATTTGTTTAAAGGGTTTTATCACCACAGTCGCCAGGCTTGGATGTATGCATATTCACAATACCACATAAATGTTCATATTAAATAGTTGCATGCATTCACACAAAACATAGCTTTGATTTAAACCAAGTTTTACTTCAATACTTTGTTTTTGTGCATATGGCTTAGTTTGAGACATTTCACTTGCCATACATGACATTTTGACATAGACATTTGACATGGATATTTGACATATACATTTGACATGGATATTTGACATAGACATTTGACATGGATATTTGACATAGACTTCTTACATTGGTTGGTTTGGTTTGATTAAGTGATTAAGTTAGCGATGCGTGTGTAATATGATACAAGCATGGTGGATACGCCGCTGGTACTTCCTATATATAAGTGTTTGTATGATATTACATGGCGTAACGTTACTTGAATCATTTCAGTTTGAGACATAGAACATTTTATACAAATAACATGCTTTTCACAAGACATTGATTTACAAACAACTTATCTTATACAAACACATTTTTACATGGTTATTTATTTAACCTGACATTTACTTATACATATCATCTGATCTTATTGTTTTCAAATGATTTACAAGACAAAGCAAATAACAAGGTTCATGACTAAACATTTTCTCAAACATAAGTCATGAATCTTATTTTCACAAAACCTATGTATCTCACAGGCATTTTTATGCTGACGTACCTATTTTCACATGTGTTTTCAGGTGCTTTTCCATAGGATGTTGATCATGATACTAGGGCGGACCTGTGCCTTAGAGACTTTAAAAGATGATAGACTATGTTTAATTATGTTCTGAACTCTTAATTTGCTATTTCGAGACAATGTAACACCCTTGTTTAATAAATAAAATACACTTTGTGTGCCATGGTTATGAAACAATTAATTCTGTCGCAACACGCCCCGATGTTTCCGCCGCGATTTGTTGTTTTACGCGGTCGGGGTGTGACAGAAGAGTTGGTATCAGAGCCAATGGTTATAGGGAATTAGGTTATTAGTAATGCTTTGACCTAGACTATAACTTTTCTAGGAACCTAACACAAGTTATCTTGTGTTTAGATCTTAAAACATGTACGTCACCTATCCTTAGGTGATTAACAAAACAAGGAACCAAAGTTTTTCCGAAACAATTTTTGAAAAACAATCATCTGTTTTTGAATAAATTTTTGTAAGGTTTTGATGTGACAACCCGAGTTTTCAGTGTCTCTACTCGACTTAGTACCTGTTTATAAAGTGTTGTTCTTATAAATATAATTGGTGTACATTATATGTGTGTTTTGTATTAATATATGTTTTATATAGATAATAAAAGGTGGACCTACACCCGAAACACCCACCCATTGTGTTGATATATGTGACCCGAAATATCCTTTGGTTACGCCGGCCCATTTCTTGGTAAAGCCCAGGAGAGGCCTAGTTGATAAATGCTCGATCTTATAACCTTAGTAGGTTACGTGAATTATTATTAGAAAACCCTAGAGTCTCTCTATCTCGGTGAGCGACAGCAACCTTGAACACTCGAAGTCTCATTCATCGTTTGACCTACTGTTCCTCTTGTTTAGGTTAGTGATCAACCAATTATGGTTATTTGATTTAAATCACTATTGACTATTTGTTTAGCATCATGATATAACTGTTATCGTGTAATGATTATGATTGTATGATATGGATGATGAATTGGTCAGTAGCTAGATCTTCATATATTGAATGTTATGATGAGATTTAATGTCGATTGGTTATGTGATGGGTTATCATTGTTTTAAGCAATTAATATGAGGATTCGGTGAGGGTTTATCCAAGGCATAGTAGGAGGGTGCAAAAGTCAATATAAAACAAATAAATTAATGAGACTCACATGAATACTTGAATTAGCATGTGTTGATGCAGTTCACTAACAGATGGTGGTCCAATGAGGCTTTAACTTTTATCAAGTACTACATGCTATTAATTGTTGATTGATGGCTGAATAATTAACATGATGATTTTATGAGTTGGTATGTTACATGAGGGCATGGATCGGTTTTTGTTTGATATGATCGGCTGTGTGTGGCTGTAATGATGACCTACTGATTTATTGGTGATATTGGTCTCGCAATGATTGGGTAAATTATATGTTAACATTTCGATGATTCATTAAATGATTTCGTTGATGTTGATCTTGTGACTGTTGGTATGTAATTAGGGTTAGCGTTGTTATGTAACTGCTGTGATAATGACGTAACTGACTTGCGACGAATCAAACTGTTTGTGACAAAACGCAGGTAACGACGAAACAGGAATCTATTTCGTCGAGACCTCAACGACGAATCACAAGGGAGACGAAACGGGGTGTTTCGTCGAAGGGATTTATGGCGAAACAGGGGTGTTTCGCCAAGTGTTAACCTGTTTAGTTAACTGTTTATATTCTGTTTAAGTGTTAACCTGGTTAGTTAACTGCAGTTAAGTGTAACCATCTTGTGTATGATCTGAAATATGTGCTACGTGCTACTTGCTTACCAACTGTGTGTCTATGACTTGAACACAAACTGACTACGTATACATGCATACATTAGGACGTGATTGATTATTTACGAGCACATACTTAGCATACCGAGCAAACCAAGGTGAGTTCACACAAGCCAAGGCATGGGATTCCCAGGGGGGAATGGGGTTTTGATGATTACTGTACATACATAGATGACAGAACCTACTGCTAGACTAGTAACACTTATTGAACGATCTTCGCACACCTGCCAAGGACATTGGCCGCGATATTATGACTGCCTTCGCACACCTGCCAAGGACATTGGCCGCGAACTAAACGTACAACATCATCGCACACCTGCCAAGGACATTGGCCGCGATACGAACAAACCTAGTCTAGAAAACTTGGGGAAAGACCTTCCCCAACATCTTCGCACACCTGCCAAGGACATTGGCCGCGATGGAAACTAATACGATACCTTGTAACGAACGAACATACTACTACTCACGCTATACTATTACTGAACTGTTAACTGTGAACTCGCTCAACTAGTTGTTGACTCTCTCTTACATGCCTTGCAGGACCTTAGGTACATATGGAGCTTGCACAGTGAGGAGCAGGTCGTTGTGGGATACGGATCGTAGACGTTATTTGAACTTATAACTTATTTTGGGTTTTCATTATTATGCTTCCGCTACTTAAACAATGTTTGGTTATGAACATCAGTCATGTCAAGATGAATTATATTTTCTTACTCTTACACTTAAATACTATGTTTGATATGATTGATGGCTTGATCCTGGTCAGTCACGCCTCCAAGCGGTGATACTCCGCGTGTGGATTTTGGGGGTGTGACAGATTGGTATCAGAGCCATTGGTTATAGAGAACTCGGTTTTAATGAAGGGAAAACGATTTTGTTAAAACCAGACTATAACCAGAACAGTGCTCTCAACGATCCACAACGACGCTTCGCTCCACGTGCAAGACTCAACATCCTAGGTAATAAGGTTTATGTTTATTGCCTACATGCTAGAATTACATAGAACTTTGCTCGTGGTATGCTCAGATTACAGAACCTATTATATGTTATTGCTCGAGAATACTTGTGTGCCCACTCTCTTCGCACTATTCGCGAACCTCTCACCCACATGTTCTCCTTGATGTCAAGATCATGAGTGGACGCGTTAACCTAACTCAAGCCCAGTTGGCGGCTTCGATCACTGAACAAGTTACTGCAGCACTCGCAGCTGCCCAGGCAGGAGGTGTAACCTGCCATCACCACTTACTCTAGGATTTTTAGATCCTACTCTTGTAACTCAACACTTGTGCTTAATTTTGATTATTCTTACGCACACGACAAGTCAACACGCTCAGCCACCTGTGTGCACATACACGACTTTTATGGACTGTCGTCCTACTACTTTCAGCGACACTCGAATCGGCCTTCAAATGTGCGAATGACCTGAGGCTCGTAAGGTGAAATATGCCACTGATATTCTCGAAGGCACTGCGCAAACTTGGTGGAACGCGCAAGTTACGACACTGGGGCTGGCGGCTGCTATACCACCCCATGGAATGATTTTAAGGAACCCATCAAACGTGAATACAATAGTTATGATGCCATCCACAAGTTGGAAGTGGAGTCCTTTAACATGAAGATGACGGGGTCAGAGATAGAAGCGTGCACGATAACGATCCAACAAACTGACAATTTTGTGTCCAACTATGGTGGATCCTCCCATAAAGAGCTTTGAGCTGTACCTCAAAGGCTTAGTACCAGGAATTCAAAACCATGTGAAGACGGCTAAACTTGCTACTATTCAAGATGTTACTCATCTTGCTCATCGTCTCACAAACCAGGCAGTGGGACAGAACAAGCTGCCTCAACGTATCAGCGATACTACTACCACTACTACTTCAACTACTTCTGCTACCCTCAGTAACAATGGATGAAAGTGGGATGGAACCTCTAGCAAGGGTTCGACTACGATTCCGTCCCAGGCACAGCAGTGAAAGGTCGATGACAACTAAAGTCCTGGTCAGCAACCTTTTGGTAGTCAAGGGCAGGGTGGATACAGGGGAAACCACCCTAAGTGCAAACGATGTAAATTGCACCACAGCGGGCAGTAAAACCGAAATCATGGTCATTGATGTGACAAGCTTGGTCATGGAGCCAAAGATGGTAGAAACTCACGTCCTGCAAGCCAGAACCAACAACAACAGACACAAGATCTATAGAATCAGCAGCAACAGCAGGGTAACAAGGGATCTTATCAGTGTGGTGCTGAAGGTCACTTCAAAAGACACTGCCCACAGTTGAACCAGAACCAGAATCAGAACCACAACCAAGGAAAACAGGAACAATAATGGAGGCAACAATGGGAGTAATAACTACGGCAATGGTGCCAGGGGTCGAGTGTTCGTGATTGGTCAGGATAATGCTAGGAATAACCCCAACGTTGTGATGGTTTCGACATCGTCATTGGTATGGATTGGTTATCTCAACAACGAGCGGAAATTTTATGCAAAGAAAAGGTTATTCGTATTCCTCGTTCGGGCAAGGAACCTCTCGAAGTTCAAGGCGACAAGAGTGATGTCGTGAGTGGCATCATCTCCTTTTTGAAGGCTCAGAAGTGTTTACGCAAGGGGCACACTGCTATACTAGCACTCGTTACAGATACCTCGAAGAAAGAGAAAAAGATCGAAGATATTCCTGTAGTACGAGACTTTCCTCAAGTGTTTCCTGAGGAATTACCTGGGTTGCCGCCTCATCGTCAAGTTGAATTTCAGATCGAGCTCGCTCCAGGAGCAGCACCTATAGCTCGAGCGCCTTATCGTCTAGCTCCAACTGAATTGGAAGAACTGTCAAAGCAGCTACAAGAACTCTTGGAGAAGGGTTTTATACGTCCTAGCTCTTCGCCTTGGGGAGCTCCAGTGTTGTTCGTAAAGAAGAAAGACGGTACGTTCAGGATGTGCATAGACTACCGTGAACTCAACAAGGTGACGATCAAGAATCGTTATCCTCTTCCGCGCATAGATGATTTATTCGACCAGCTGCAAGGGTCGAGCTACTACTCCAAGATAGACTTAAGGTCAGGATATCACCAGCTGAGAGTCCGGGATGAGGACGTCTCCAAAACAGCGTTCAGAACACGCTACGGCCACTACGAGTTTATGGTCATGCCATTTGGGCTAACGAACGCGCCTGCCGTATTTATGGATCTTATGAACAGGGTGTGCAAACCCTATCTCGACAAGTTCGTCATTGTTTTCATCGACGACATCCTGATTTATTCGAAGAGTCAAGAGGAACACGAGCAGCACTTACGACTTATACTGGAACTTCTACGAACGGAACAGCTATACGCTAAATTTTCTAAATGTGACTTATGGCTTCGTGAAGTCCACTTCTTAGGCCACGTGGTAAACAAAGATGGGATCCATGTCGATCCATCCAAGGTAGATTCGATTAAGAACTGGCCTGCGCCTCGTACACCAACAGAAATACGCCAATTCTTAGGTTTGGCGGGTTATTACAGATGTTTCATCAAAGACTTCTCAAAGATTGCTCAGCCGCTTACACTACTGACACAGAAGGGTGTTGCTTACCGTTGGGGTAATGCACAGGAAACAGCGTTCCAACACTTAAAGGATAGACTCTGTAGCGCACCTATCCTCTCATTGCCTGAAGGCACGGACGATTTCGTAGTCTACTGCGACGCATCTATCCAAGGTCTTGGATGTGTATTGATGCAGCGGGATAAAGTTATTGCTTATGCTTCGCGCCAGCTTAAGATTCACGAACGAAACTACACTACGCATGATTTAGAACTGGGAGCGGTTGTTTTTGCACTTAAGTTATGGCGACACTACTTGTACGGTACCAAATGTGCAATCTACACTGATCACAGAAGCCTTGAACATATATTCAAGCAGAAGGAACTGAATATGCGACAGCGACGATGGGTCGAACTGCTAAACGACTACGAATGCTCAATCAGGTACCACCCAGGCAAAGCCAATGTTGTGGCTGACGCCCTCAGTCGAAAGGACACTGCGCCTAAGCACGTGCGAGCTTTACAACTCACCATACAGTCTAGCCTTCCTTCCCAGATACGAGATGCTCAGATAGAAGCATTGAAACCAGACAACGTCAGGACTGAAGCCCTACGCGGCTCAAGGCAACGATTAGAACAAAGGGCAGACGGCGCTTATTACGTAACAGGACGCATTTGGGTCCCACTGTACGGCAACTTACGCGAGCTGGTAATGGATGAAGCTCACAAGTCTCGCTACTCGGTACATCCTGGTTCGGATAAAATGTACCACGATATCAGAACTACATACTGGTGGCCTAGCATGAAGGCCCACATAGCCACATACGTTAGTAAATGCTTGACTTGTGCGAGAGTCAAGGCAGAATATCAGAAACCGTCAGGACCACTCCAACAACCTGAGATACCACAATGGAAATGGGAGCAAATTTACATGGATTTTGTTACTGGCCTGCCTAGATCTCAGCGCGGAAATGATACTATTTGGGTGATCGTGGATCGGCTCACAAAGTCTGCTCACTCCTTGGCCATTAAAGAAACAGACAAGTTCTCTACGCTAGCAGACATCTACTTGAAAGAACTGTGGCAAGCAATGCATAAATCTTTTGGCTCTCATTTAGACATGAGCACAGCTTATTATCCTCAGACGGATGGGCAGTCTGAGCGCACTATTCAAACTTTAGAAGACATGCTTCGGGCATGTGTAATAGACTTTGGCAATGGTTGGGAAAAACATCTGCCACTTGTAAAATTTTCATACAATAACAGCTACCACACCAGCATTAAAGCTGCTCCATTCGAGGCATTGTACGGACGTAAATGCCGGTCACCTCTTTGTTGGGCAGAGGTGGGTAATAGTCAGATCACGGGTCCAGAAATGGTAGTCGATACTACAGAAAAGATTGCACAAATACGACAACGCATGGCGGCAGCTCGCGACCGTCAGAAAGCATACGCTGATTTAGACAGGAAACTACTCGAATTCCAAGTTGGGGATCGAGCGCTACTTAAAGTTTCACCCTGGAAGGGTGTGGTTCGTTTTGGCAAACGCGGCAAACTTAACCCACGATATGTTGGACCTTTCGAAGTTACAAAGAAGATAGGCAGGGTAGCCTACAGGTTGAACTTACCAGCTGAACTCAGTGCAGTTCACAACGTCTTTCACGTGTCAAATCTGAAGAAGTGTACGTCAGATGAGACCCACATAGTTCCCTTGAAGGAACTCACTATCGACGAGCGGTTGCACTTCGTCGAGGAACCTGTTGAAATCACGGACCAGGACGTTAAGGTCCTCAAGAACACTAGAATACTTCTTGTACGAGTTCGTTGGAACTCCCGTCGTGGCCCAGAGTTCACCTGGGAACGCGAAGATCAAATGAAAGAAAAGTATCCCCAGTTATTCGCTAACAGTACAACCACTACTGAGGCTGAAGCTACCACGGAATTTCGGGACGAAATTCCAGATCAACGGGGGGAGGATGTGACACCCCAGGAAAACCAGTAAACGATACAACTTACCTAGCTTCCTCAGTGAGTACGTGCTAAATTTCGGGACGAAATTTCTTTCAAGTTAGGGATAATGTGACAACCCGAGTTTTCAGTGTCTCTACTCGACTTAGTACCTGTTTATAAAGTGTTGTTCTTATAAATATAATTGGTGTACATTATATGTGTGTTTTGTATTAATATATGTTTTATATAGATAATAAAAGGTGGACCTACACCCGAAACACCCACCCATTGTGTTGATATATGTGACCCGAAATATCCTTTGGTTACGCCGGCCCATTTCTTGGTAAAGCCCAGGAGAGGCCTAGTTGATAAATGCTCGATCTTATAACCTTAGTAGGTTACGTGAATTATTATTAGAAAACCCTAGAGTCTCTCTATCTCGGTGAGCGACAGCAACCTTGAACACTCGAAGTCTCATTCATCGTTTGACCTACTGTTCCTCTTGTTTAGGTTAGTGATCAACCAATTATGGTTATTTGATTTAAATCACTATTGACTATTTGTTTAGCATCATGATATAACTGTTATCGTGTAATGATTATGATTGTATGATATGGATGATGAATTGGTCAGTAGCTAGATCTTCATATATTGAATGTTATGATGAGATTTAATGTCGATTGGTTATGTGATGGGTTATCATTGTTTTAAGCAATTAATATGAGGATTCGGTGAGGGTTTATCCAAGGCATAGTAGGAGGGTGCAAAAGTCAATATAAAACAAATAAATTAATGAGACTCACATGAATACTTGAATTAGCATGTGTTGATGCAGTTCACTAACAGATGGTGGTCCAATGAGGCTTTAACTTTTATCAAGTACTACATGCTATTAATTGTTGATTGATGGCTGAATAATTAACATGATGATTTTATGAGTTGGTATGTTACATGAGGGCATGGATCGGTTTTTGTTTGATATGATCGGCTGTGTGTGGCTGTAATGATGACCTACTGATTTATTGGTGATATTGGTCTCGCAATGATTGGGTAAATTATATGTTAACATTTCGATGATTCATTAAATGATTTCGTTGATGTTGATCTTGTGACTGTTGGTATGTAATTAGGGTTAGCGTTGTTATGTAACTGCTGTGATAATGACGTAACTGACTTGCGACGAATCAAACTGTTTGTGACAAAACGCAGGTAACGACGAAACAGGAATCTATTTCGTCGAGACCTCAACGACGAATCACAAGGGAGACGAAACGGGGTGTTTCGTCGAAGGGATTTATGGCGAAACAGGGGTGTTTCGCCAAGTGTTAACCTGTTTAGTTAACTGTTTATATTCTGTTTAAGTGTTAACCTGTTTAGTTAACTGTTTATATTCTGTTTAAGTGTTAACCTGGTTAGTTAACTGCAGTTAAGTGTAACCATCTTGTGTATGATCTGAAATATGTGCTACGTGCTACTTGCTTACCAACTGTGTGTCTATGACTTGAACACAAACTGACTACGTATACATGCATACATTAGGACGTGATTGATTATTTACGAGCACATACTTAGCATACCGAGCAAACCAAGGTGAGTTCACACAAGCCAAGGCATGGGATTCCCAGGGGGGAATGGGGTTTTGATGATTACTGTACATACATAGATGACAGAACCTACTGCTAGACTAGTAACACTTATTGAACGATCTTCGCACACCTGCCAAGGACATTGGCCGCGATATTATGACTGCCTTCGCACACCTGCCAAGGACATTGGCCGCGAACTAAACGTACAACATCATCGCACACCTGCCAAGGACATTGGCCGCGATACGAACAAACCTAGTCTAGAAAACTTGGGGAAAGACCTTCCCCAACATCTTCGCACACCTGCCAAGGACATTGGCCGCGATGGAAACTAATACGATACCTTGTAACGAACGAACATACTACTACTCACGCTATACTATTACTGAACTGTTAACTGTGAACTCGCTCAACTAGTTGTTGACTCTCTCTTACATGCCTTGCAGGACCTTAGGTACATATGGAGCTTGCACAGTGAGGAGCAGGTCGTTGTGGGATACGGATCGTAGACGTTATTTGAACTTATAACTTATTTTGGGTTTTCATTATTATGCTTCCGCTACTTAAACAATGTTTGGTTATGAACATCAGTCATGTCAAGATGAATTATATTTTCTTACTCTTACACTTAAATACTATGTTTGATATGATTGATGGCTTGATCCTGGTCAGTCACGCCTCCAAGCGGTGATACTCCGCGTGTGGATTTTGGGGGTGTGACATTTGAACCCTCTGTTATATGGTTTTGAACCCTTTTCAGTATTGGTGTTTGGCCTTGTGCCTTCTAATTTTCAAAAATCCCGTCAAACGTTTTGGGTTTTAAATAATGTGAACATGTGCAAACTGGAAGGGTGAATGCCTGTATTCTGAGTTTTCTGTCTAGGCAAGCACTTCGTATACATCTCAACCAGACGCGAGACCAGTTGTGCTTACCTGGGAATTCTTGGAGTGAGTGTTCACTTATAGGCGAGCATGTCTTCATTATACATTATTTTTGATCCATTTACTTTGATTAGTCACTGTGTGTCGTTTGTTTGCTTTGTGATACGGACGAATGACCACCATCTTTGCTTTTGTTGATTTTTTTTCATCTCATTCTTTTCATCAAATCATCTCACTCGTTTCTTTTCATGTTTTCCTCTTTTAGAATGCCTCCTCGACGCGAGAATCAGATAGCTACTGCCGAGCTGGCAGAAATTATTGCGCAGCAGATGGCTGCTCAGTTTCCAAATCTCTTTGCTCAATGGAACCAGGCCAACAACAACAACAACGTTCCATGCAAATACAAGGATTTTAACCAGGCTAAACCACTCAAGTTTAGTGGTTCTGAGGGAGCGACTGGGCTTCTTCAGTGGTTCGAGAGCATAGAGAATACTTTTCGCCATGTGCAGTGTCCGGATAATCGCAAGGTCGAGTTCTCCTCGAGTGTATTTCAGAAGAGGGCTTTGACATGGTGGAACGGGGTTATGAGAGACCGGGGTGCAGAAGTTGCTCTCGCACAGACATGGGCTGAACTTAGAGCCCTTATGATGAGGGAATTCTGTCCTCGCCATGAACAGCGAGCGTTGGAGAAAGAGTTTGATGTTTTGAAGCAAGATAGTGGTGAGCACAGGGCTTATACTGATCGGTTTGAAGAATTGAGTCTGCTTTGCCCAACAATGGTCACCCCACTCGACAAGGCTATCGAGAGATACATCGATGGTCTACCTGACTCGGTACAAGACATTCTCACTGGTAGTAACCCTGCCACACTTCGTCAGGCGATCGAGTTATCTGCGACATTGACTGAGTCGCAGATCCGGAAGAACAAGTTACACCGGAAGGGTGACAAGGGCAAGAAGCAGTCGGCTGACAAGGAAGATAGCAAGAAAGGTCAAAACTTGAATGGAAAGAACTCTGGTTCTTCAAAGAGGGCAAAGAAGCGTAAGGCTTCTCAAAATTTTGCTATCACTGCTCAAGCTAACCAGGTAGCTCCCAACCAACCCGCACAGCCTCCAGCAAAGAAACCCTATTCAGGGAATGCACCTTTGTGCAATAGATGCAACAGTCACCACCAGCCACAACTTCCATGCCGTTTCTGTACTAACTGTGGGAAATCAGGCCATCTCGCCAATTTTTGTCGATCTGCTCAGAATCCCGCGGTTCAGAACCCGGCTCAACAAGTTGCTCAGCCTCCTGCTCCGCAACAGGGTCAAGCTGCACGACCACAATACCCACCCGGTGCTTGTTACAATTGTGGGGATCTGACCCACTACAGAAATCGGTGCCCAAGACTAGTCAACCAGAACCAGAACCAGAACCAGAATCCGGCTCCGGCTCGAGGCCGAGTTTTTAACATGAATGCCCAAGAGGCACAGGCTGACGATAATGTGGTGAACGGTACGTTCTTTATTAATAATCAGCCTGCGTCTGTTCTTTTCGATTCCGGTGCCGATAAGAGTTTCGTGTCTTTGTCCTTTGAGCAAATGCTTCGCATGTCTAGAACGAAACTAGGCAAATCTTTGACAGTAGAGGTTGCTAGTGGTGAACCCATTATTCTTGATTCTGTTCTTCGCAACTGTCAGTTGAATCTTAACGACCATCTTTTTCCTATTGACCTCGCGCCTATGCAACTTGGAAGCTTCGACGTTATTGTGGGAATGGATTGGTTATCCAAGCATCACGCAGAGATAGTTTGTTCTAAGAAGATTGTTCGTGTGCCACTTTCAACAGGCGAGATCCTGCAGGTTCAAGGTGAGAAGCCTACCGGTGGTCTCAAACTCATGTCTTGTTTTAAAGCTCGGAAGTATCTGCAGAAGAACTATGTGGCTTTCTTAGCACATGTTACAGAAGATAAAGGAAAGGGTAAGTCTATTTCAGATATTCCTGTCGTGCGGGATTATTCTGAAGTATTCCCTGAAGATTTACCTGGTCTACCTCCAGCACGCCAAGTCGAGTTCCGCATTGATCTCGTACCTGGTGCAAATCCCATAGCCAGAGCTCCATATCGTCTTGCACCGTCTGAGATGCAAGAGTTGTCTAAACAGCTTCAGGAGCTCTCTGACAAAGGTTTTATCCGTCCCAGCTTTTCACCGTGGGGTGCTCCCGTTCTTTTTGTCAAGAAGAAGGATGGATCCTTTAGGATGTGTATCGATTATCGTGAGCTTAACAAGCTTACCATCAAAAATCGATATCCTCTACCTCGCATTGACGACCTCTTTGATCAGTTACAAGGTGCTTCTTATTTTTCGAAGATCGATCTGCGTTCCGGGTATCATCAACTTCGGGTGCAAGAAGAAGACATTCCGAAGACAGCATTCCGTACTCGTTATGGACATTACGAGTTCACAGTCATGCCATTCGGTTTGACTAATGCTCCTGCTGTTTTCATGGACTTAATGAATAGGGTCTGCAAACCTTATTTGGATCAGTTCGTCATTGTTTTTATTGACGACATCTTGATTTACTCTAAGACGCGAGCTGATCACGAGAAGCATCTTCGTCTTACTCTGGAACTCCTGAAGAAAGAGCAACTTTTCGCCAAATTCTCCAAGTGCGAATTTTGGCATAAAGAAGTTCAATTTTTGGGACACATTATCAACGAACAAGGTATTCATGTAGATCCCTCCAAGATCAGTGCGATTAAGGATTGGGATACACCTTCTACTCCTACTGAAGTTCGTTCATTTCTTGGTCTAGCGGGTTATTATCGCCGCTTCATTGAAAACTTCTCTAAGATTGCAGTTCCTCTAACTACTCTAACTCAGAAGAAAATGCCCTTTTACTGGGGATTCAGACAAGAGGAAGCTTTTCAACACCTGAAGCAGAAACTTTGCGATGCGCCTGTACTATCATTGCCTGAGGGTGATGATGATTTTGTCGTGTATTGTGATGCATCGAAATTGGGTCTTGGCTGTGTTCTTATGCAAAGGAACAAAGTCATAGCCTATGCATCAAGACAATTGAAGATACATGAGAAGAACTACACCACTCACGATCTTGAGTTGGGTGCAGTAGTCTTTGCTCTCAAAATCTGGAGACACTATTTGTACGGTACAAAATGTGTGGTTTTCACTGACCACAAAAGTCTTCAGCATATCTTCAACCAGAAAGAACTCAACATGAGACAGCGACGTTGGGTTGAGCTTTTAAACGACTATGACTGCGAAATTCGCTACCATCCTGGTAAGGCGAATGTCGTAGCTGATGCATTGAGTCGTAAGGAACGTACTAAGCTTCATTGTGTACGTATTCAATCTGTCATTCAAGCTCGATCCGATATTCAAGCACGCATTTCTCAAGCTCAACAATCTTGTGTTTCACAAGGTTTGATGGATAAGGAATTTCCCTATCACATAACACCTGCTCTGGAACTGAAGGACAATGGATCATATTACTTCATGGACCGTTTGTGGGTCCCAAGCCAGGATGATCTTCGTACCTTGCTTATGGATGAGGCCCATAAGTCTCGTTATTCCATTCATCCGGGCTCAGATAAAATGTATAAGGACCTTCGTACTCACTATTGGTGGCCTGGTATGAAGAAAGACATTGCCTTATACGTATCCAAATGCCTTACTTGTCTAAAGGTTAAGGCTGAACATCAGCGTCCTTCTGGTTTATTGGAGCAACCAGAGATCCCAGTTTGGAAATGGGAAAACATTACTATGGATCTCATTACTAAACTCCCGCGCACAAAGAAAGCTCATGATGCCATCTGGGTAGTCGTTGATCGTCTTACAAAGTCAGCACATTTCTTGCCAATCCGCGAGGATTTTCCTACTGACAGACTTGCTCAAATCTATGTAGATGAAATTGTGGCTCGACATGGTGTTCCTTTGAACATCATTTCTGACAGAGATGCTCGTTTCACTTCTCACTTTTGGAGAACCATGCAATCTGCTATGGGGACCCAACTTAATCTGAGCACAGCTTATCATCCGCAAACGGATGGTCAATCTGAGAGAACAATCCAGACTCTGGAGGATATGCTAAGAGCTTGTGTGATCGATTTTGGTGGTAGCTGGGATTCACATCTTAAATTGATTGAATTCTCCTACAACAACAGTTATCACACTAGCATCAAAATGGCTCCTTTCGAAGCTCTCTATGGTCGAAAATGTCGTTCACCAGTCTGCTGGAATGAGATTGGCGAGGCTCAACTTACTGGACCTGCCCTCTTTTTAGAGACAACTGACAAGGTCAAGAAAGTTCGTGATAACCTTCAGGCAGCTAGAAGCCGTCAGAAGATTTACGCGGACCCAAAACGCAAAGCCTTAGAATTTCAAATCGGTGATCGAGTATTACTTAAGGTCTCACCTTGGAAAGGTGTGATCAGATTTGGAAAGAAAGGAAAACTTGCACCTAGATACGTTGGACCATTCAAGATCGTCGAAAGAATCGGAAAGGTAGCCTACAGACTTGAGTTACCTCCTGAACTGGGAAATGTTCGTCCAACTTTTCACATATCAAATCTCAAGAAGTGTACAGCTGATGAGAACTACTCCATACCGCTTGACGAAATTCGTGTTGGCAAAACACTGAAATTTGTTGAGAAACCAGTGGAAATCATGGAACGTGAAGTCAAGTGGCTTAAACGCAAGCGCATTCCTTTGGTCAAAGTTCGCTGGGAAGCTAAACGTGGACCTGAGTTTACTTGGGAACGCGAAGATCAAATGAAGGCGAAATATCCACATCTTTTTCCACGAGTTTCCTCTAAATAAATTTCGGGACGAAATTTCCACAAGTAGGGGAGACTGTAACAACTGTGCTTGTAATCACTATGAACAGTTCTGTTATCAATAAAACAATGTTATTTGATCACAATGTTTGTTTTGTTATGTTATACATTTTTCATGTTTTGACTTTTATGTAATTTCAAACTCTACATCGCTTTCTGGAGAGTTATACGCAAACTAGTGCGTAAACGTACTCAGTTTTATGCGAGAAATACTCCGGAACATCAATATATACTCAACATACCTTAAATAACCTTTACAAAACTTAGAAATAAGTTTTGAAGGCTTTGGTATGGCAAAAACAAGTTAATTCGCTTACAGGGACTAAATATGACAAACTGCGAAAGTATGTCAATTTGAACTGTAACGAACATTCCGGAACATGACCATAAGTTAAACACACCTTAAATATCCTTTACATAGCTTAGAAATAGGCTTTAAGGGGTTTGGTGTGCTAAAATAAACTTTTGGGACATTCAGGGACTAAAAGTGTCAAAAAGTGCACAAGTTTGCATTTTCGCGCATAACTTACGTTCTGAATAAATCTGGACATCCAAAAATTTATGAAAGCATGACTACATTATATTTTAGTGTTCGCCTTAAGAAAAATCCATTCGTTGCGTCATTTGGATCGTTTTTCGCGCTTGTGCGCATTTCGTCGTAATTAAGCGAACATCGCGTTCGTACGACCAAACGAACCATCATCCGACATATTTTTGAACATGTTTCATGTACACAATGTTTAGGAAACATTTTAGGGCCTTAAAGTTGGCTTTACGGGCCTTAGAAGTGTCGGAAATGGCCTTAAACACGTGCAGGGACTGAAACTGTCATTTTTCAAACATATGTGCAGATCAGAAGGGCCATGCGGCCCGCATTGTCTTTGGCTGATCCTGAAGCGGGCCGCTTCCCACTATCAGACCAGATTAAGTGTATTTAACAGCTGTTTGCAGCTGTTTTGCACTCCCTAACCCCTTGCCACATGTCAAAACCTTATGGTAGGTGGCAAATTGAGCCACCACAACTTTGTGACAAGTGTACGGCTCGGATCGTGGCACGATATTCAAGAAACGATCCTAACGGCTCTACTTTTCCTATAAATACCCACCCCCCATTTGTTCAAAACCCACAAATCTGATCAAGAAACCTCTAAGTTGGAACCTTCGTTTCATACCTGAGCTATTTCGATCTGGGTTAGCATTCGGGGACCCTTCGTAAGTATTCTTTCATTCTTTTCCTTATTTTTACTGCTTTTCGAGTCAGAAAGTCAAACTTTGTTTGACTTTCAGCGTTGACCAGTAATGGTCAATGCGAAGTTCGTTAGAACTTCGCAACGTGATTGTAATCACGATGGTCATAGTCCCTTGGGACTATGCCTACTGATTACCACGTTGTCTAGGGTCGTAGGGTAGGCGATCTAATAAATCGCCTATACCTTCGAACCCGACCCAGTTTGGTCGATCATTAGGATCCGACCAAACACATTAGGTGACCATAGTGTAGGGAATAACCTTCCGAGGTTATACCTTATGGTCACGACGTTTAAGTAGTTGTATGATAGGTAGTTTATATGCCTTAGGTAAAGTACCAGAATACCCTTTTCATACATAATTGGTAATTTAGCATATGTAACCTAAACTTTTGTCACGTAACTGATTATGTAACATGTTTAGGCATATAATACTTGTCATAGGACTAGTTAGGCGGTCCAAACGCGTTTCACGCGCACGACACGTTAAAGTAGCATAAGCTTCCTAAACGGGTCGTAATGGGTCGTAAACAATTATGTTAAGTTTCATTTAGCATGTAGGCTTTGTTAAACCAAATGACACGAGTCTCTACACTCGTTTGGTTTACGAAACCTCATTCTATCCAGTCTTCCGATTTAGGTCCGGTTTATTAATGTAGTTACCTATATTAGGTGCCGTTTGATATTCCGAGATCTATAGCATTACTTGGTGGTTATCTTTTGACAACTGAGCAATCTCAAGTGAGTACATAGACCCCTCTTTTACTGTTTTCCAAACTGTTTTGGGGTGGAACACATGTGCCTACTTGTTACTTTCCTGCTTTCCAGTTTTCACATCATATACTGCTATGTTCGTTAGTACATTATAGTACATGATTTCATTACATCTTATGCTAGGTGTGCCCATTGTGTGCATTACTTGGTACATTGTTTTACATTACATTTCATGCTAGGTATGCCCATTGTGTGCATTACTTAGTACATCGTTTTACATGACATTTCATGCTAGGTGTGCCCATTGTGTGCATTACTTAGTACATCGTTTTATATGACATTTCATGCTAGGTATGCCCATTGTGTGCATTACTTAGTACATCGTTTTACATGACATTTCATGCTAGGTATGCCCATTGTGTGCATTACTTAGTACATCATTTTACATGACATTTCACGCTATGTATGTTCATTTGATTACATATTTAGTGCATTGTTTTCACATGCTCACATTTTGTTATGACATTTGGTTTGTTTACATGGGACAATATATCCATTAACATTAGCTACGCCGTTCGTTAGTAGGTAGTGGTACCATAGGAATTGACAACTCCCGTTCCGGACATCCCAGGGTAAGGGGACAGAAAGGAATGACCGAATTCGTTGACATTAAGACAGATAGACCTTTAATTTGTTTAAAGGGTTTTATCACCACAGTCGCCAGGCTTGGATGTATGCATATTCACAATACCACATAAATGTTCATATTAAATAGTTGCATGCATTCACACAAAACATAGCTTTGATTTAAACCAAGTTTTACTTCAATACTTTGTTTTTGTGCATATGGTTTAGTTTGAGACATTTCACTTGCCATACATGACATTTTGACATAGACATTTGACATGGATATTTGACATATACATTTGACATGGATATTTGACATAGACATTTGACATGGATATTTGACATAGACATTTGACATGATTTACATCTTGACATAAACACTTTGACATATTACCCAATACATTTGACAATTGATTTAACATAGACTTCTTACATTGGTTGGTTTGGTTTGATTAAGTGATTAAGTTAGCGATGCGTGTGTAATATGATACAAGCATGGTGGATACGCCGCTGGTACTTCCTATATATAAGTGTTTGTATGATATTACATGGCGTAACGTTACTTGAATCATTTCAGTTTGAGACATAGAACATTTTATACAAATAACATGCTTTTCACAAGACATTGATTTACAAACAACTTATCTTATACAAACACATTTTTACATGGTTATTTATTTAACCTGACATTTACTTATACATATCATCTGATCTTATTGTTTTCAAATGATTTACAAGACAAAGCAAATAACAAGGTTCATGACTAAACATTTTCTCAAACATAAGTCATGAATCTTATTTTCACAAAACCTATGTATCTCACAGGCATTTTTATGCTGACGTACCTATTTTCACATGTGTTTTCAGGTGCTTTTCCATAGGATGTTGATCATGATACTAGGGCGGACCTGTGCCTTAGAGACTTTAAAAGATGATAGACTATGTTTAATTATGTTCTGAACTCTTAATTTGCTATTTCGAGACAATGTAACACCCTTGTTTAATAAATAAAATACACTTTGTGTGCCATGGTTATGAAACAATTAATTCTGTCGCAACACGCCCCGATGTTTCCGCCGCGATTTGTTGTTTTACGCGGTCGGGGTGTGACATTAGAGACTTAAAAATAAAGATAGACTTAGTTTAATTATATGATGTACTCTTTGGTTCTTGGTTTGAAACAATGTATTCCACTTTTGGTTGTTGAATAAAATAAATTTTAATTAACAAGGTTGTGGAACAATAATTCTGTTACAACACTCCCCGACGTTTTCGCCACGATTTGATGTTTTACGTGGTCGGGGTGTGACAGAAGAGTTGGTATCAGAGCCAATGGTTATAGGGAATTAGGTTATTAGTAATGCTTTGACCTAGACTATAACTTTCTAGGACCCCAACACAAGTTGTCTTGTGTTTAGATCTTAAAACATACACTTCACCTGTCCTTAGGTGATCACCAAAACAAGAACCCAAATTCCTAAAACGATTTTTGAAAATTCAATCATCTGTTTTTAAATAAATTGTTATATGGTTTTGAACCCATTAGATTCTTTAAATTGATTTTGAAAATCTATCATTTGTTTTCTAATGATTCTTTTGGCCTTGTGCCTTCCAAGTTTTCAAAATCTCGTCAAAGTTTTGGGTTCTAAATAGTGTGAACACGTGCAAACTGGAAGGGTGAATGCCTGTACCCTGGGTTTTCTGTCTAAGGCTAGAGTGTTCGTACAAATCCACATAATCGGACCAGTCACTCTTACCTGGGAACTCTTGGGGTGAGTGTTCACTTATAGACGAGCATGTCTTCGCTAAGCATTATTTTTGGACCCATTTACTTTGATTAGTCACTGTGTGTCATTTGCTTTCTTTGTGATACGGACAAATGACCACCATCCTTGCTTTTGTTGATTTTGTTTCATTTCGCTCTTTTCATCAAATCATCTCACTCGTTTCCTTTCATGTTTCCTCTTTTAGAATGCCTCCTCGACGCGAAAATCCGCTACCAGTTGTCGAACTGGCAGAAATTATTGCGCAGCAAATGGCTGCTCAATTCCCAAACCTCTTTGCTCAATGGAACCAAGCCAACAACAACAACAATGCTCCATGCAATTTCAAGAGTTTTAACTCAGCTAAACCACTCAAGTTTAGTGGTACGGAGGGAGCAACTGGGCTTCTTCAATGGTTCGAGAGCATTAAGAATACTTTACATCACGTTCAGTGTCCTGATAATCGCAAAGTCGAGTTTGCTTCAAGCGTATTTCAGAAGAGGGCTTTGACATGGTGGAACGGGGTTATGAGAGATCGTGGTGCTGAGGTTGCCTTGGCACAAACATGGGCTGAACTTAGGACTCTTATGATGAGGGAGTTTTGTCCTCGTCATGAGCTGCGAGCTCTAGAAAGGGAGTTTAATGATCTAAAACAGGATAGTGGCGAGCACCGGGCGTATACTGATAGATTTGAGGAGCTGAGTTTGTTATGCCCAATAATGGTTACCCCACTCGACAAGGCTATCGAAAGGTACATCGATGGCCTACCTGACTCCATACAAGACACCGTTAGTGGTAGTAACCCTACCACACTCCGTCAGGCAATCGATCTATCTGTAACATT
The DNA here is from genome assembly GCA_030545235.1 of Helianthus tuberosus. Lineage (NCBI taxonomy): Eukaryota > Viridiplantae > Streptophyta > Magnoliopsida > Asterales > Asteraceae > Helianthus > Helianthus tuberosus. The sequence goes on from JARYGA010036988.1 coordinate 21,493, forward strand.
GACCGAGTCGCAGATTCGAAGGGGTAAGCTGCATAGAAAAGGTGACAAGGGTAAGAAGCAGTCGTCTGACAAAGAAGACAGCAAGAAGGGTAAGAACGGAATGGGTAAGGATTCTGGATCCTCAAGGAATTCAAGGAAGCGTAAGGCTTCCCAAAATTACGCCGTTACTGCACAGGCAAACCAAGCTGCACCAAATCAGCCAGCGCAACCTCCAGCAAAGAAGCGGTATGAAGGGAATGCACCTTTGTGCAATAGGTGCAATAGTCATCATCAACAGCAACTTCCGTGCCGTTTCTGTACCAACTGCGGGAAGTCTGGACACCTTGCAGAAGTTTGTCGTTCTGCTCGTAATCAAGCAGCTCAGAACCCGGCTCAACAAGTTGCTCAACCTCCTGCTCAGCAACAGGGTCAAGCTGCACGACCTCACTATCCTCCTGGCTTGTGTTATAATTGTGGAGACCTGACCCATTATCGAAACCAGTGTCCAAGGCTAGTTAATGCGAATCCGAATCAGGCTCAAGCTCGAGGTCGAGTTTTTAACATGAATGCACAAGAAGCGTAAGCAGACAATGAAGTGGTGAACGGTACGTTCTCTGTTAATAATCAACCTGCATCTGTTCTTTTTTATTCTGGTGCTGATAAGAGCTTTGTGTCATTATCTTTTGAGCCATTGCTTCGCGTGTCTAGAACGAAACTAGGTAAACCCTTGACAGTAGAGGTTGCCAGTGGTGAACCCATTGTTCTTAATTCTGTCCTTCGCAACTGCCAGTTGAACCTTAATAACCATCTTTTTCCCATCGACCTCACGCCAATGCAACTTGGAAGCTTCGACATTATAGTGGGTATGGATTGGTTAGCCAAGCATCGCGCAGAGGTAGTTTGTTTTGAGAAGATCGTTCGTGTGCCACTTCCGGCAGGTGAGATCCTACAGGTTCATGGTGAGAAACCTACTGGTGGTCTCAAACTCATGTCTTGTTTTAAAGCTCGGAAGTATCTGCGAAAGAATTATGTGGCCTTCTTGGCACATGTCACAGCAGATAAAGGCAAAGGTAAGTCTATCCAAGATATTCCTGTTGTTCAGGATTACTCTGAAGTATTCCCTGAAGATTTACCTGGTCTACCCCAAGCACACCAAGTCGAGTTCCGTGTTGATCTCGTACCTGGTGCAAATCCTATTGCCAGAGCTCCATATCGTCTTGCACCATCTGAGATGCAAGAGTTGTCTAAACAACTTCAGGAACTCTCTGACAAAGGTTTTATCCGTCCTAGCTTTTCACCTTGGGGTGCTCCCGTTCTTTTTGTCAAGAAGATGGATGGATCCTTCAGGATGTGCATCGATTACCATGAGCTTAATAAGCTCACCATCAAGAATCGATATCCCCTACCTCGCATTGATGACCTCTTTGATCAGTTACAGGGCGCTTCTTATTTCTCAAAGATTGATCTTCGTTCGGGGTATCATCAACTTCGTGTGCATGAAGAAGATATTCCCAAGACAGCGTTCCGTACTCATTATGGGCATTATGAGTTCACAGTTATGCCATTCGGTTTGACTAATGCTCCTGCTGTTTTTATGGACTTGATGAATAGGGTCTGCAAGCCTTATTTAGATAAGTTCATCATCGTTTTTATTGATGATATTTTGATATACTCTAAGACGAAAGCTGATCACGAGCAACATCTTCGTCTTACTCTGGAACTCCTAAAGAAAGAGAAACTTTTCGCCAAATTTTCCAAGTGTGAATTTTGGCTTAAAGAAGTTCAATTCTTGGGACATATTGTCAACAAACAAGGTATTCATGTAGATCCCTCCAAGATCAGTGCGATTAAGGATTGGGATACGCCTACTACTCCTACTGAGGTTCGTTCTTTTCTTGGTCTTGCGGGTTATTACTGCCGCTTCATAGAGAACTTCTCGAAGATTGCAGTTCCTCTAACTGCTCTAACTCAGAAGAACAAACCCTTTGAATGGGGTTCTAAACAAGAAGTAGCATTTCAGACCTTGAAGCAGAAGCTTTGTGACGCACCTATTCTGACTTTGCCTGAAGGTAATGATGATTTTGTCGTGTACTGCGTTGCATCCAAATTGGGTCTTGGCTGTGTTCTGATGCAAAGGAACAAAGTCATAGCATATGCATCGAGGCAGTTGAAGGTGCATGAGAAGAACAACACCACTCATGATCTTGAGTTAGGTGCAGTTGTGTTCGCTCTTAAGATCTGGAGACACTATTTGTACGGTACAAAATGTGTGGTTTTCACTGACCACAAAAGTCTTCAGCTTATCTTCAATCAGAAAGAACTCAACATGAGGCAAAGACGTTGGGTAGAGCTTCTGAACGAATATGATGGGTAAGGAATTACCCAATGACATTAAGCCTGATCTTGTTTTGAAGGACAATGGATCATACTATTTCATGGACCGTTTGTGGGTCCCAAGCCAAGATGGTCTTCGCACTCTGCTTATGGATGAAGCTCATAAGTCTCGTTATTCTGTCCATCCATGCTCAGACAAAATGTATAAGGATCTTCGTACCCAATATTGATGGCCTGGTATGAAGAAGGATATTGCCTTGTACGTTTCAAAATGCCTTACTTGTCTTAAAGTCAAGGCTGAACACCAACATCCTTCTGGTCTTTTGGAGCAACCAAAAATCCCAGTTTGGAAATGGGAAAACATCGCTATGGATCTCATTACCAAACTTCCGCGCACTAAGAAAGGTCATGATGCCATTTGGGTAGTTGTTGATCGTCTTACAAAGTCAGCGCATTTCTTGCCAATCCGTGAGGATTTTTCTGCTGACAAACTGGCTAAAATCTATGTGGATGAAATCGTATCTCGACATGGTGTTCCCTTGAACATCATTTCTGACAGAGATGCTCGTTTCACTTCTCATTTTTGGAGGACCATGCAATCTGCTATGGGGACCCAACTTAATCTGAGCACAGCTTATCATCCGCAAACGGATGGTCAATCTGAAAGAACAATCTAGACTCTGGAGGATATGCTTAGAGCTTGTGTGATCGATTTTGGTGGTACTTGGGATTCACATCTTCCATTGATTGAATTCTCCTACAAAAACAATTATCACTCCAGCATCAACATGGCTCCTTTCGAGGCTCTCTATGGTCGAAAATGTCGTTCACCAGTCTGCTGGAATGAGATCGGCGAGGCTCAGCTTACTGGACCTGCCCTCATTTTAGAGACAACTGATAAGATTAAGAAAGTTTGTGATAACCTTCAGACAGCTAGAAGCCGTCAAAAGAGTTACGCGGACCCAAAACGCAAGCCCATGGAATTTCAAGTCAGTGATCGAGTATTACTTAAGGTCTCACCTTGGAAAGGTGTGATCAGATTTGGAAAGACTGGAAAACTTGCACCTAGATATGTTGGACCATTCAAGATCGTCGAAAGAATCAGTAAGGTAGCCTACAGACTTGAGTTACCTCCTGAACTTGGAAATGTTCATCCAACCTTCCATGTGTCCAATCTTAGAAAGTGTTTAGCTGATGAGAACCTCCACTTGATGAAATTCGTGTTGATAAGACACTACATTTTGTTGAGAAACCTGTGGAAATCATGGACCGTATAGTCAAATGGCTTAAACGCAAGCGCATTCCTTTGGTCAAAGTTCACTGGGAATCTAAACGTGGACCTGAGTTTACTTGGGAATGCGAAGATCAAATGAAGGCGAAGTATCCACATCTTTTCCAACGAGTTTCCTCTAAACAAATTTTGGGAAGAAATTTCCACAAGTAGGGGAGACTGTGACATATGTGCTTGTAATCATTGTAAACAGTTCAGTTATCAATGAAACAAAGTTATTTGATCCCAATGTTTGTTTATTTATGTTTTACATTTTTCATGTTTTGACTTTTATTCAATTTCAAACTCTGTATCGCTTCCTGGAGAATTATACGCAAAACTGGTGCGTAAACGTAATCAGTTTAACGCGAAAAATACTCCGGAACATCAATTTATGCTTAACATACCATAAATAACCTTTACATAACTTAGAAATAAGTTTTGAAGGCATTGGTATGGCAAAAACAAGTTAATTCGCTTACAGGGACTAAAATTGACAAACTACGAAAGTATGCCAATTTGAACTGTAACGAACATTCCGAGGCATGGCCATAAGTTAAAGACACCCTAAATATCCTTTACATAGCTTAGAAATAGGCTTTGAGGGGTTCGGTGTGCTAAAATAAACTTTATGCTCATTCAGGGACTAAAAGCGTCAAAAAGTGCATAAGTTTGCATTTTCGCGCATAACTTACGTTCTGAATACATCCGGACATCCAAAAATTTATGTAATCATTAAAATATTATGTTTTAGTGATTGGCTTGTTAAAAATCCATTCGTCGCGCAATTTGGATCGTACACGCGTCCGTTACGACTTCCGTCGTAATTAACCGAACAACGCAATCGTACGGCCAAACAAACCGACATCCGGCATATTTTTGAGCACATTATAAGTTCCCTATACTTTAACTTCATTTTATAGCTTTGAAATGGGGTTAACGGGCCTTAAACGTGTCGGAAATGAGCTTATTGCACAGCAGGGACCAAATCTGCCATTCTGCCAAACTAGGTCCTTGCGCACCTCAACACTATGAGTGTTACGGTGCGCAAGCAGTCCCCAGAATAGCAGAATGTTGCAAACAGCCTATTTTCAGCTGTCATACACTCCTTTCTCACTTGCAACTGGTTTCTAGCAATCCTATGGGCTCCCATGGGTTTTTAATTTAGTGGGTATGTGTTGTACGGCTGAGATTTAACGCTTGGGAAACAAGAAATGATCTTAACGGCTCTACATTTCCTATAAATACCCCCCCCCATGTCTTGCTCATTTCCCTCACATTTGAATCTGATTCAAAACTCTCTAAGTGGAAGTTTGTATGCTTCCTACCTAAGAGTGAATCGGGTTCGAATCTTGCGGGGACCTTCTGTAAGTATCCTTTCGCGTTTATCTTTCGTTTTAGCGTTAAAGTCAAACTGTGTTTGACTTTCTACATTGACCAGTTTATGGTCAACGCGAAGTTCGCTTGAACTTCATAACGTGAGCGTAATCACGATGGTTATAGTCCCTAGTGACTATACCTACTGATTACCACGTTATCTAGGCTCAGTGACGAGTCGTAGTTTCGGGCAAAATGCGTGTTCTCGCGTATTTTGTAACCAAACTACTTGTGGGTATCAAAACCGTTTGTTTTGATACCGAACCTGTTTTTAAAACCTTGTTAAACATGTTTTAACATGTTTAGCTCGTCAGTTTTAGATTTGTGCTTGTCTAGGGTCGTAAAGGTAAGCGATCTAATCAATCGCTTATAGTTTCGAACCCGACCCATTTGGTCGATCATTAGGATCCGACCAAATACTTTAGGTGACCATAGTAGTATAGGGAATAACCTTCCGAGGTTATACCTTATGGTCACGTCGTTTAAGTAGTTGTATGATAAGTAATTCCTATGCCTTAGGTAAATTACCAAAATGCCCTTTTTTCGCCAAAATTCATTTTAAGCCTATGTAACATAACTTTTGCCATCTAAACTGATTTAACAACAATATTAAACATGTTAAGGCATATCTTACTTGTCATAGGGCTAGTTAGGCGGTCCGAACGCGTTTTACGCGAACGACGCGTTAAAGTAGCATAAGCTACCTAAATGGGTCGTAACGGGTCAAAAGCACTTAGGATAAGTTTCATTTTAGTATGTAGGCTTTGTTAAACCATATTACATGAGTTCCTACACTCATCTAGTTTACAAACCCTCATGCTACCCGATCCTCCGATTAGGTCCGTTTATTAATGTAGTTTCCTATATTAGGTGACGTTTGAATTCGTGATCTTCTAACCTTGCTTGGTGGATTTCTAAAGTCTATTGAGCAATCTCAAGTGAGTACATAGACCCCTCTTTTACTGTTTTCCAAACATTTTGGGGTGAAACACATGTGCCTACTTGTTACTTTCGTGCTTTTCTTGTTTTCTCATCATATACATGCTATGTTCATTAGTACATTATTAGTACATCGTTTTACATGACATTTTATGCTATGTATGCCCATTGTGTGCATACTTAGTGCATTGTTTTACATTACCTTTTCATGCTATGTATGTTCATCATGCTTAGTACATTTTCATTTCATCACATGCTTACATTTTGATATGACATTTGGGTTGTTAAGTGGGACCATATACATTCATTAACTTTGATCACGCCGCTCGTTAGTAGGTAATGGTACCATAGGAATTGACAACTCCCGTTCCTAACATCCTAGGTAAGTTTGGATGAAAGGAATGACCGAATTCGATAAAACATAATACAGATAGACCTTTAATTTGTTTAAAGGCTCATCACCACAGTCACAAGGCTTGAATGTATGCATTTTTACAATACCGCATAAATGTTTGTATTCAGTATAGCATGCATTTCCACAAAACATGACGTTGATTTAAACCACGTTTACTTCAATACATTGTTTTGTGCATTTTTTTTACCTATGGTTCCGAGGATATATATATATATATACTTCATTTGCCATACATGACATTTTGTTTACTCATCACATAATTGACATTTGACATAGACATTTTTGATATTGATATACATATTTCATGGACCACATTTTGACATAAACACCTTGACATGGTTTACACAAAGACATTTGACAAATGATTTGATATGGGCAAATTTACATTAGTGGTTTGTTTGGGTAAGTGATTTAAGTAACGAGGCATATGTAATATGATACAAGCATGGTGGATACGCCGCTGGTACTTCCTATATATAATTGTTTGTATGGTATTACATATTGTAGCGTTATTTGAATCATTTCAATTTAGACATATAACATTTTATACAAATAACATATTTTTCACAAGACATCGTTTTACAAACAACTCATTTTATACAAAACTCATTTTACTTGGTTAATCATTTAATCTCACATCACTCTTTTACATATCATCTTCTTTAACATCGCTTTTCAAAAGATTTATAAAACAAAACATTTTACAAGGATCATGACTGACTTTTGTTAAACAACCTTTCTAAACTTATAAGTCATGAACCCTATTTTCATAAAACCTATGTTACTCATAGGCATTTTTATGCTGACGTACCTATTTTCACATGTGTTTCAGGAGCTGATGCTTAGGATGATCGTGATACTAGGGCGGACCTGTGCCTTAGAGACTTAAAAATAAAGATAGACTTAGTTTAATTATATGATGTACTCTTTGGTTCTTGGTTTGAAACAATGTATTCCACTTTTGGTTGTTGAATAAAATAAATTTTAATTACCATGGTTGTGGAACAATAATTCTGTTACAACACTCCCCGACGTTTCCGCCACGATTTGATGTTTTACGTGGTCGGGGTGTGACAATTATTAGGCATGTTAAGGCATATAATACTTGTCATAGGACTAGTTAGGCGTTCCGAACGCGTGTTACGTGAACGACGCGTTAAAGTAGCGTAAGCTACCTAAACGGGTCATAATGGGTCGTAAGCACTTAGGTTAGGTTTCATTTTAGTATGTAAGTTTTGTTAAACCATATCATATGAGTTCCAATACTCGGTTTACAAAACCTCATACTATCCGATCTCCCGATTTAGGTCCGGTTATTTATGTAGTTACCTATATTAGGTGTCGTTTGATTTCCGTGATCCCTCTAGCCTGCTTGGTAGTTGTTCAAGACTTCTAAGCACTCTCAAGTGAGTACATAGCCCCTCTTTTACTATTTTCAATGTTTTGGGGTGAAGCATGTGCACCTATTTGTTATGTTCTTGTTGTCAAAAGTATAATTGATTATACATATTAGTACTTATCTTTTTTACAAACTGAATGATTATTTATGGTTTAAACTCTAATTTTTCCAAAGATTACAAAATTAAAGTGTTGGATAGTACTTATTTTTGTTCACCAGACCGGTTGGTAGTATGATATAGCGCTATAGGATTTAACACCCCATTCCTGTTGTCATGGAATGTCTTAAACCAATTTATTTTTATCCAAATAGGGATTGCCTTTGTGGTATTCCTATAGTCTCAAAGGTGTAGTTTGATGCACTAGGTCTGAATGGATTCTTAAATCACATTATTTTTGGTATATTCAGTTATACTCCCAAAAGTATAGTTTGATATGCTCTCATATGTGATATTGTACAAAACCAACATATATTTTGTTAATTACCAAAGCATAGTTTAATATGTTATTTTCAAAACCAAAGCATAGTTTAAAATGTTATTTTCAAAACCAAAGCATAGTTTAATATGTTATTTTCAAAACCAAAGCATAGTTTAATATGTTATTTTCAAAATCCAAAGTATACTTTTGATATACTACTGAAAACTATTAGTTTGACAACTAAAGTATATTTAATATACTATCTAACGATTTTGGAACTGAAATATATTTTAATATATTACTTATTCGACTTTCTTAAAACCAAAGTATATTTTTATATATACTATAAACCTTTTTATCAAAATACTGTTTTATAAACAATATATTTTATACAAATTCATTTTATTTAGTTATTTAACTACCTATGTATTATTATTTTATATCATCTGATTTTTTATAAAGTTTAGTATGATTTACAAAAGAAAACATTTTTGATTAAAAACATTTTCTTTAAACTAATAAGTCATGAATCCTAATTATAATAAAACCTATGTATCTCACAGGCATTTTTATGCTGACGTACCAATTTTTACACATGTTTCAGGTGCTGTTATGTGATGATTGTTGATGCATGCTATACATAGGATGGACTCGTGCCTTAACAATTTTAAAACTTGAAAGATAATACTTGTATTTATCTGATTTGTAATAAAACAATGAGTTCAATAATTCAATAAAACGAAATTATTTATTCCATGGTTGTGAAACAATAATTCTGTTACAACACTCCCCGACATTTCCGCCACGTTTTGTTGTTTTACGTGGTCGGGGTGTGACATCGACTTCCAATAAATAAAGCACTAATGGATCAGCATAAAGCATATAGGACACATGTACAAAGATTTTGGGATAAAATACAGAGTTCTTACCAAATCCACTGGCAATCAAATCTTTTGTCAGAATCGGTTATGAAAATAAGGAGGTTTTTATTACTGAAGCGCTAATCAGAAGAATTCTTGATTATACAAACCCATATAGACTATTTTGAACTTCTCTTAAACTATTCATAAGTTTTTTGCAACCAATAGTATTTTAAAGAAAATACAAAACCTGACTCAAAAACTAAAGTAAAACTTTTAATGCAAAAAAATATATATATATATATTTGTTAACACTATAGTAACAACTATTTGGCTATGTAAGGTGTATTTAGGAGGTGAAACTAAAATAAATGACATCATACAGGTTATGTATTCTGTAATGTAGCTTACTTGATTTACAATAATATTAATTAATACTACGTCACTTAATTAGTCACCAACGGGTCGTCGGGTCAACTTGTTCTAAGTTAGTAAAAAATGTGAGTGTTTTCTAAAACAATAAAACCATGGGGATGTTTGGATTACTTAAGTTTTGAGAACCTACGCGAACATACACTGATAGATATTACATATAATAGGTAGTGGTTTACTGGGCACCTATTCTTTGTCTTTTGCATTCTCCGATTGCTTCGCAAACAATGAGTTTCACTACTACTTTACTTTTATGTTTTTTGGGAGAAACACGACTTAGTTAATGAATTTCTTTTATATCACTAATGTACTAAACACACTTGTTATTACAAAATTCCTTACACAATTAAACCGTTAATATGTGATAGCAAGGTAATATTTGGTAGTATTACTCGGTTCGACAAACCCCACAGTGTGCTGGGAGCTAGGTGTGAAACATTAACCTAACACAAGTAAAACGTTTGTGATAGACGTGGTGGAAGGAACCAAAACACAACACTCAACTTCAGTTCACTTGTTTAGTAATTAACAAACAAGCTAGCTTCCTATATTATGCATTTTCTAAAAACAATATTTAAGATTTAAAACTTGTGAACTCACTAACTTTGTGTTACACACTTTAGTATGTTCTTTCACAGGTCACTAAAGCAAGATATTTGGATCACCGCATTTCATGCACACTGGAGTGTCATTTTTAATTATGTAAACTTTTTTCCTACAATATTCTGATAACTGTTGGTTTTGCCATGTATAGCATTTGATACTTTTTGTTTCCACTGTTAAACTTAAACTTTTGATACTTTCATTTTGAAACAGTTAAAATACCATCACTATTAAAGTTGAATGTGGTATTTAAGTATTTTTCATTATTTACGAATGGTTCAACATGACTAGTGGCTAGATCCTGTTTTGTCACACGTCTTATGGTAAAACCCCGCAAGTGTAATTTGATGGTATGGCATATTTAGTTGTTTGTAATTTGTATGACTTAAATGATTTGGTGTGTTTGGTGAAAAAAGTGAAGTATTATGTGAAATACGATACGAAATTCTTAATTATGTTGTGATTTTAAAAATAATTAACATGATAGCTTTGTGTGTAAGCATATTTGTGTTTGTGTGACCATTATTAAGAATCGTAGGATAAGATATATACAAGATCTATTGTTTAACACTTAAGAGGATAGGAAACACAATCACGTGTAGTATTCACCAATGGGTCGTGTCCAAATAACAAGTTAGCATATAAAACATTTTCGCAAGTCTAAAAAGTTGAGTGACCAACTTGGTTAGTAGAATTGGAATTAATTTGAAAGTGTCCCTCGTATATCGGGCACTCTTAGGTGAATACCAACTTGATATGGGTTTTATTGCAATCTTTCAAAACACACCCAAAGATGAGCTTTTATGGCCCTTTAAAATGATGTTTTTACATTTTGGGGGAGAAACACACATTATTTTGAGTTAATAGGATCATTAGACGACAATTAAATGTAGCCTATGTTGGCGTTCAGTAAGGGAAGGGCCATTATTTACCCTTTCGAGGGCTTATCCAAGGACTTTCCTCCATCGCCATAATCATTACCTCTTGGATATCGGGTTTTGACAAAACCCAATCTCGTAACCGGTCTCTCCGGTTTTGGACAAGGAATATATGTTGAAAGGATTTTATAAGGAAAAAATGAATGTTTGGTTTTGATCATGGGCTCTTGGTTGCGAACATTATTTTTGTATTCCTAGCTCGTTTAGGATGTTATATGTCAGTCTAGGGTTGTTATGTTTTTCTAAATGGAAAATAAATTTTGGTTATTACATGTAAATTAAACATGTGAACTCACCAACCCGGTGTTGACACTTTAAGCTTGTTTTTAAGGTACTTAAATGACTTGAGAGTTTTAAATGGGTTTATGGAAATTTTGAAATTAGAAAATTATTTGGGACATTAAAAGTGAAGTGTCATGGTCCATGTGATGGAACCCCTACTTTGAACACTATTAAACTTTATTTTGGATGATTGTAATAACTTTTTAAACTATTTTGTCCAATTCATAATTATCTAAGTTTCCCTTATGAATATTAGTTGGCAACCTATGTCGCCATCATTGCGCGTCTTTGGCTATGGTTTTCGGGTGTGACATATAATGAAGCCATTTGTTCTTAAGTATCAAACATATTTTGGCATAAATCTTATCCACAAACACTTGCTTGTGCACGTGATATACACTATATTGTAGAAAAAAATTGTGGCGTTACAAATACATGGAACATGATGAAAAGAGATCCAAATTAACGTAGAAAACCAAGTAAATGATCTAGAACCACTCTTAATTAAGAGAAAATGCTCTGATAAAACTTGTTTGTCCATTGGAATTTACACCAGATCCATAATTGTATCAAGCACATGATAGAGTAAGTGTGGAATCCCAACTCTAGGTCTACACATTAAAAATCGTAACAAGAATGAGAAAAAAAGGCAAAGTAATTAACTTTCAGTTTGATATCACTTCAACAATATGTGCTTACAAAGCCCCAAACTTTTATTCAATATATAATTGTTCCTTAAGTTATCATTAATGTTTCGGAGGACAACAAGATTTCAAATGCTCGTTACAACGATTGACACACATCTGTTTATTAGGAGCACACAAGTAAGAAAATTGGGCAACCCCACAACAACAATATTTCAACAGCATCTTCATTTCAACACAGTGTATTGCACAATTTGGTGGAGGCACTTCTGTGATGTTGTTGTATTCAACTTGCGCACCTGTAAATCCAAAAAATGATAATATTGATAAACAATTTTATACAAAAAAATGTGATTAAAATGGTTAGGTTATGTTAACATACACCAATGAAACAAAAACAAAGCTAGAAAGGTTACATTGAAAACCACAACATGTGGTTTCCCCAAATTCACCATTGTATAAAGTATTGTTGAGTGTTTGATAACTTCTGAAAAACACAAGGACGAATGAATTGTGTGAGTTGGACGAGTTTTAATGGAGTTAGAACCTACAGTTATATACACATTTAGATTGAGTTGTAGTGGACTCTTTTACCCAATTTAATATAACACAACCAACTTCCCTAATGCCTAAGATATCAATTACTTTTGATAAATGTCTATAAGTTTGTAATTCAAAATAAATGCTAACAAAATTGAAATATGTGTTTAATACATGAACTTTTATCATTGTGTGCTGTGACTTACTGTTGTTGAGATAGAGATATGAATGTAAGAAAGATTAGACCGCTATTATATGGATACTTATTAATTAAGGTACAAATCATAAAATGATGATATATAATAGCCTTTCAAAATTTTATATTATTATATGTTTACGAATAATAACTTATCATTCAAACTTAATATATATTTTACTCAATTTATAGTAACTTATAAACTATATAACGCGTGTTTAAATAGGTGTATCGAGGAGTAAAACCACTAATATTTCGTATTCGTATTTACTGTGCATGTATTTACATATGCTCATAAAAAATATTTAATATTTCTTGTAAATACTCCGTGATAATGTAAGAAAGAACAAGCCACATTTACTATTGATGTTTGGTATAACATCTTTAACACACCAAATGTATTGGTACTTTAGAATGATTTGAATCACTCATCACACAATTTTCATGAATGAAAATCTTCATGTCAGCTTTATTTATAACTTGTATCTTATAATAGTTTAATTCTCTTAGTAATAATCAACAACTCTTTATATGATTTTAAAAATAGTTTCAATACGGTACAATAGCTTTGAAAGTTAAGTATTTTTCCCGAATTAATTAACGTATTTTTTAAGGCTTCATATTAGAACATTCCTCTATCAAGGTATAGCTTAATATATATTCTCAGTACTTTTTTTGTGTATTTTATAATCTTATATTCAAACATGCAAAACAATAAAGTTTATCTCAATATATTCATTATAGTTTTTGATAACGTTTCATATTAGCATATTTCTCTATGTGAAAAACGAAATCATTCTAACGTGCTTTCAAAAGTCCGCTAGACTGGGTGAGTTTAAGGTTTAATTAATATAAAACATTAAAATATTTGTAAAACATTTACTTCACATTCTTAAAATAAAAGAGTTTAATAACTTCTTTCAAACAAGTTAAGCACAAAACACATATAATCGTAAGTTATGTAATAAACACACACACATATATATGTATAAATATATATATATATATATATATATATGGAGGTGGTTTTCATTTTAGCGGTCCCCTATATATATAGGGGACCGCTAAAATGAAAACTATCTCCAGTTGTAAGAACATGAGAACTACACCGTACGGGGCGATTTTTCATAAACGTAGATGCGTGTATTATAAACACATTTGTAAAAAAAATTTCAAAAAAAACCTGTCATGTGTGTAGTTTTGAGCACCACAAGTTTGTGTTTACGGGTACCGTAAATTTTAAATGATGTTAATAGAATAATATAAACCATACGAGTTTTATTAACGAGTTTCTACGAGATGTTTTACGATTTGATTTAATAAAACAAAATGTTTTGGAGTTAAGAATCATGGCTACGAGATTTTATAAATTATAACCAACTTGATTTGAGTTGGTTAAATATGTCGTAATACTATACTTTTCAAAAGAAGGTTTTTAAATAAGTATTGCAACATGTAAAACAAGCCATGAATCTGACACTCATATAAAACCTATGTACTCGCCGGCATTTTTATGCTGACGTATTTTCACATGTGTTTCAGGTACCATAGTTGATGATGTTTGATGATGACATTTGTGTACGCTCACATAGGAATGGACGAGGCCCTAGTGACTTAATAACAATGAAAGTTTATTTGTTCCTGTTTTGTTTCTAATTCCAGTGTAATGTAATACATTTAATTCAATAAAACGAAACTGTTTAATCCATGGTTGTGAAACAATGATTCTGTTACAACACTCCCCGATGTTTCCGCCACGTTTTGTTGTTTTACGTGGTCGGGGTGTGACAGAAAAGTTGATATCAGAGCCAATGGTTATAGGGAATTATGCTATTAGTAATGCTTTGGCCTAATCTATAACCTTCCTAGGACCCTAACACAAGATTCTTGTGTTTAGATCTTAAAACATTACCGTCACTTATCCTTAGGTGACAACCACAACAAGAACATAAATTTTGAATCTGCTTTTAAAACTAATCATTTGTTCTAGGATGATTTATTATAAGGTTTTGAACTTTCAAAGTTTTCAAGATCCCGTCAAAGTTTGGGTCTTATAACGTGAACACGTGCAATCCGGAAGGGTGGACGCCTGTACTCTGAGTTTTCTGTCTAAGGCTAGAGTGTTCGTTCAAATCCACATAATCGGACTAGTCATTCTTACCTGGGAACTCTTGGAGTGAGTGTCCACTTATAGGCTAAAGAATGTCTTCGCGATACATTAATGGGTTGATTAGTTACTGTCTCATTTATTTGCCTTTGGTAACAAACAAATGGTCACAATCTTCATGCGTTGTCATTCTCTTTTGACTATCATTCGCTTGTTTCCTCCTATGCCTTCCATTATCTTCAAGATGCCCCTTCATCACAACAACACTCAAATGTCCGAACCAGATGCTGCAATTACCCAGCGAATAGGCGTCGTACTCCAGAGGATCATTGATTTAGCCATTACAATGTCTCGCCTCAGGGATGAAGTCGTATAAGGGAACTGCTCCTTGGTGCAATCAATGCCACCGTCATCATCTGAATCAAATACCCTGTTTCAAATGTACCCACGGTGGACGATGGGGACATTTGGTTAACATATGTGTGACAACTCTCACTAAACCAGGTAACCGGACAATTAATTAACTTTAATTATGTGCTTAGTGACTGTGCTTGATTAAAACTGATAATTTAAACTACTTTATGATTTTCGTATCATACATACATATGCATCACATTTCATACTGTCACTCCATTCATTACACATAAACCTTACTGACATACTTGATGTACAAAGCACAGTTAGCACACTTAACGGATAATACAGAAACATGCTGACAATGCCAGCAAATAGACAGACAGTGTTTTTGAGGCCCAGTATGGGCCAGGGACAAGGTACTACACTAGTATGGAGTGTAGGGAAGTGAGGACCATAAAACTGCGTCACTAGGTGATAGTTAAAGTGCCGGGAAGTGCCTAAAACACACTTTAAGTGCAGAATTCTACATTTTCAGCAAAAATTCAGCATTTAACATGCTAGTAAAATATCAAAAATATGGCAGAATGGTCCTGTATGCTTTCCTAAGTGTCGGGAATTAATTGTGTTACAAATATATATATATATATATATATATATATATATATATATATATATATATATATATATATATATATATATTCATATATATATATATAAAAGACACTTTACGGAATAATTAAACACTTTAACGGAACGGTATCCAACCGAACAACCGGACATTATCCGGGACACTAAATTTTTGTCAAATACATTGTTTAATTATTTTTAAGCTAGTCATGATCCCCGAACACCCTAACACCCACTAAATATCAAATAAATAACGTATATAAGTGCATACTTGAATTCTAACTTGTGATTACCATCTAGTTACAAAAATTTACATCCAACCCCCCCCCCCCTAACCGAATTCGGTCCCAAGTGGACCCACAAATCATCCCCACCATACTTCACATCTTCTCTTGGATTTAATCTTAATTTTATATTAGATGTTGCTTGTTGTGATTACCAAAATATGTAGAACATCTTATAAGTATGGCACCCTAAATCATCACCATCACTTTCAAACTTCACAGCACTCCTTCACTCATCTCTCCCTCTCCCTCTCCCTCTCGGCCACAAACAACCGCCACCACCTCCACCATATCACAACCATCTTCATCCATTTTTGAGTTTCATACAAGACTATAAGGTGATTCAAGGAAGCTTGCAACTTGTGGAACTTCAAGGAGCCTTGTTTCTTGCTTTTTCACCATCATCTTCTTCATCTTGTCACTAGAGATTCTTCCCTAGCCTTGTGCTAGTTGTAAGTCTTTGATCTACCTTAGTTTACTTCCATTTTGAGTAGTTAAAAGTTATGTTATGATTGAATATTACAAGAACACTAAAAGGGTTAAACAAGAAACATAAACATAAAAGTTTACATGAAGATGAAATGTTGTAGTAGGATGTTGTAGTGAACATGTTGTTGATTGTATGATGATTCTTGGTTGTGTGACGTTAATCACCATATGGATCTTGTTAAATAATATTTAGAAATATGATTTAACAAGATTAGAAAGTGGTTATGTACTACATAAAATAACCACCTTTTAGTTAAACATGAACTTGAAAGAAATAGAGTTCTTGAAAAATAATTGAACAAAATAATTTGATGATCATGTAGATCTAAGTTTGACAAGAGGTTTTTCTAAATAAACCAAGTTCAAGAACCGATTTCTAAAAGATTATGACTTTACATACACTTACACATTTTTTTGGAAATGAAATAAGTGTAGGAACCTTTTATTTACAAGAAGAGTTCAAAAGATTAACTTTTGTAAAAATTGTTTACAAGTTGTAAACACTAAACACTTTCAAGAAAATGATTTTTAAAGAAATAGATACGCTTTGGAAGGTAACTAAGTCCACTAAAAGCCTTACCAAGTTACTACGTGTTTTTACCAAAAAACAAGTTCGTGTTATTATGTGAAGTGCATTGTTTTTGCACTTGGTTAGTGTAACGTTGTTAAATAAATTTTTGTTGATTGATTGAATGAATTTTTGAAAAGAAAATGATATGCTAATAAGCATGGACACCTCCGTTTACAAAGGAAACTCTAGCGAAATTTTCTAAAAATTCCAACACTTAGAAAATATTTCTCTAAACAAGTGTTACAAGTATATTTTATAACTTGTGTTTCGAACATAAATTTCGCCATAATGTTTGTAACAAAATACAAGTGTCGGAGGTTAATTTTCTTAAATAAATAAATGGATAAATATATATTTAGAATATATATTTTATACTAAAACGCTTGTGTGATTATTTGTGTATTTTGTGAACTAGTTATATTATTTAGGGCAAGATAATGTAACTTAGCAAAATACCATCACAATTATAATTCTGGAAAATACTTTTACGAATATATTTTGGGTAAACATTATTTTGATACAAAGAATGAAAATATATTATTTTTGGGAAAAGTATATATTTTGGGACTACATTATTTCGGTAAATGTGTTAAATATATTTCTCTAAGTGGAACTTAAAAATATATTATTTTCGGAACCACCAAAATACATGTATAAAATACCCCCATCCTTGGGAAGGAGATACGCACAAATAATACTTGTGAAGTATGAATACGAAATAGTTGTCTAACTATTATTTCAAGACCTACAAATATAATGTAAGTTAAAATAATTGTTATTTTAACAATAAGTTATAACTTGGAATAATATCAAAGTAACGTAACTCAAACCCGTAAATACTAAGCCAAGGCACGGCCTGTTCGTCTAATAGACATTAGTACGTTGTAGGTTGTCGTGTAGCGGACCAAGTTTGAGTTGACGATATGATTCAGGAGACGCACTACAGTGAGTTCATGTCCCCCTTTTCTCTTAACTGTTTTCGGTTTTATACTTCGGAGGTGAAATACATGTTACAATTATACAGACATTTTTATACATGGTATGGTTAGCGTAAGGAGGGACTTTTGATACACCGTTAGATCATGTGAGTGGGTAGGCGAGCCCACACCCATGAGGCCATTAATCCTCGTCGTAGGACCGAGGGACATGAGTGATAGATCTATTTGGGTGTAGCGAGCCCACACCCATGAGGCCGGGGCGGCCCATAGTGGTGACTGTGTCTTACAGCCGGAAGCCCGGTGCAACTCCGCTAGGTTTGAGTCTTCCTGCATCACTTCACACATATCAATGGCCTTGCAAAGCATTGGTGATCTCTTTTTTTTCCTTATTGCTACATACCAGGGAATTTCATACACCGTATACAAAGGATTATACATACATCGTTTACAAGGGTTTATACATACATCGTTTACAAGCGTTTATACATACTCACATACACATGAACTCGCTCAACTTTTTGTTGATTTTTCAAACTACATGTATTTCAGGGAATTGAGCGGATCTGGCGGGTGATGCACATTAAGCTGCGTATTAAATAAAAGATGACATCCAGGGGTGTAGGGTTTGGGAGGTGTAACCCTTGCCTGAACGGGTCACATGTCTCCAAACCTCGTTTTCTTTAAGGTCTTTTGTTGAGTCCATTGGGAACTCATTTTTAAACAAGTCATGGTTGTAATTTATTTTGGGTTGATGATTCAAGACAATTGTTATGGCATTTTCTAACTATATTAATGGATGAGCATCTTGTGTTTTTATCATATAGCATTGTTATGATTGTTGCTATGGTATTAAGAAGTCACACCAAATAAACCCAAGCTTCCGCAAAAGCCAGGGTGTGACAATATGCCACTTTGCAATCCAAAGCAAAGCTATTACAAATCCTGCTACTGCTCAACCTTCAAATTTTGCTTCATATGTCGCCTTGGCATATCTAGCACCTCAACCTCATGAACCTTCTACCTTGTGTATTGACTTAAGCACGCCTAGTGCAAGGTGTCGAAACACCTCTCGTTACACAAATTCCAAAGTCCATGTAGGATCTTTCTATCCTCATAATTAAGTTCCTTGCGGATGGATATCGTTCATCAGAGTCCTTAATTGAATTCTTTGTATGATTCAATACGTACATTACGATTCAATAAGGACAAAGCCGAATTCCTATTAAGATTTTTCTATCTTCATAGATAGATTCTTGAAAATGAATAAAGTGCCAAATGAAATCCACGGATTGGATTCCTGGTGTGCTTTAAATATCCGTGTCCAAAGATAACAAATTAAAAGTCAAGTTAATCAATTATGTGATTATGTGCTTATGTGTTCCCTTTTTTATGTTTTTGTGCGATCCAAATTTTTGTTATCCAAGCCCTCGTAGAATCTCCCATATCTTCGTATAAGGGATTCATAGTAGGATATCCAAAGGTACTATCTTAAATCCTTAATGGACTTCTACGTTGTAGTTAAGTCCCTTGGGTTATGAAGTACTGTTCCATAATTAGACCCCTTGAGGGGTCTAGTTAAACAGATTGATCCAAAAATCTGGTTAGGAATATCATGTGATGATATAGCTGAAAAGACTCATTGGTGATCCAATTAAAGAGATCATTTGTCGATCTAATTAAAAGGACCCTCTGGTAGTCTAGTCACACTCATCACAGGTTTGATTTTCTTCCCCTACACGTTATGAAATGTGTCACACCCTTACTTTTGCGGAAGCGTGGGTTATTGGTGTGACTTCTTAATACCATAGCAATCAATCATAACAATGCTATATAATAAAAACATGAGATGTTCATCCATAAATAGAGTTTAGAAAAATACCATATTATACTTGTCTTAAAACATCAATTCCAAAATAAGTTACAAAGCATGACTTGTTTAAATGAGTTCATAAAAACTTAGCAGAGACCTTAAACAAAGCTAGGTTTAGAGATATGTAACTCGTCCAGGTAGAGGTTACACCTTCTAAACCCTACGACCCTGTATGACTTCTTTATTCAACCGCAGCTTGAAAATACGTGCATACCGTGCCAGATCCATTAGTTTCCTGAAATACATGTAGTTTGAAAAATCAACAAAAGTTGAGCGAGTTCATGTGTAAGTGAGTATGTATAAACCTTTAATATTTCTATATAAGTAAAAGTCCCTGGTATGTAGCAATTAAGGAAAAACTGATCACCAATGGGTTGCAAAGCCAATGGTATGTGTGAAATGATGCAGGAAAACTCAAACCTTGCAAATTTGTCTCCGGTATGAAGACATAGTCACCACTATGGGGCGCCCCGGCCTCATGGGTGTGGGCTCGCTATACCCAAATAGATCTATCACTCATGTCCCTTGGTCCTACAATGAGGATTAATGGCCTTAAGTGTCATGCCCACCACTCACATGATCGCGTAATAAAAACCCTCCTTAAGCTAACCATACCATGTAAATAAATGTCTGTAATTGTCTGTAAATGTCTATAAGTGTCTGTTAATGTCTGTAATAATTGTAACATGTATTTCACCCCCGAAGTATAAAACTGAAAATAGTTAAGAGAAAAGGGGGACATGAACTCACAGTAGTGCGTCTTGTACCGTATCTCAACTCTGTCTGCTACACGACAACCTACACGTACTAATGTCTATTAGACGAACGGGCCGTGCCTTGGCTTAGATTTTAATGTTTAGAGTTGCGTTACTTATATTGATTCGCGTGATAAATATTTGTCAAAATAGTTAATATTTTAACTTAATAATGTGTCATGTTGGGGTATTTGTTCGTTCAAAGTTCTAGTAAACTCTTGTCTTAGAAAGAAAATATTTACTAAGTGTTAGGATTTTCGGAAAATTTCGCCATAGTCTCCTTTGTAAATAGAGGTGTCCATGCTTAAAAGCATATCATTTTCTTTTGCATATATCCCGTAGAGTGTTCGCACGAAGCCAACCCGGCAATCATACATGCAATACACTACTTATGTCATTTCAGCTTTATTAAACAAAACTGGACTGTTTTCAAGCATTTTAATAAAATAGTTAACCTTTTCCAAAAATTCTCAAATTTTTACAGGATGTCATAAACATTCCAAATTTTATTGTGTAAAAATATCGGGGCCCAGTTCATTATCAATATTATATAAAACTTTATTTACCCGACTGCAATCAGATTTGTTACTTTCTGATTGTAGTGTACGGAAAAATTCACTAAAAATTAATCGTAAGTCTGATCGATGAAATTCCAGTTGGAGAATCACGGCAAGAACGGTGACCATCTACAGTAAAAAATCCCATGAGTTGATTCGACTCAGGTTTCAAGTTATGCCTCCGAATACAACACACTTTTTCAGCAGAAAAATCGTAGCTTGAGCTGCTGTCTAAAAACAGTTCTTTAAAAATAGTAAACGACCTCGAAAAATTACGATTCTAGTGCCATTTGATCGGTTTCTCAAA
>JARYGA010036989.1:0-20954 GCA_030545235.1 Helianthus tuberosus
TCAAAAAATAAGTCGCGATATATTGAAAATGATACATGTTTTATATCAATTGAAAACCATAAAAAGAATATTGGTACTAATACTACCGATGTTAGTGCCGATATTGTTCTATTGAAATCGGTTCGGTTAGTGACATATCAAATACTTGTATAGTTTATGATACAAAAAATATATGTTTTTTTTAATATTCTTATGGGCACTTTACGATAAAAATAAATAAATTACTATTCATTTTCAATTATAAAAAACAAATCAAATTAGAATAAATCAAAATAAATATAATATAATATTATGATATCGGTTTGGTTAGTGACATATCAAATACTCGTATAGTTTATGATACAAAAAAATATGTGTTTTTTAATATTCTTATGGGCACTTTACGATAAAAATAAATAAATTACTACTTTTTTTCAATTAAAAAAACAATTCAAATTAGAATAAATCAAAATAAATATAATATTGTTAAAACTTTAATTTACTATTCATCACAAGTTCATATTAATATATAATAACTAGCCGCTTAGTCGGGTATTAAACTATGGGCGAATGATGCTTAAAATTTAAATAAACCGTTTAATCCGTTTTGCTTGATGACTTAAACATTGGGGGTTAATACGACCGTCTCATGTATATCATCGGCTCACTTAATTGCAAGTGGCCACGACCTAAGCGCGGGGTGTAGGCATACACCTGACATGCGCTAATGCCATTATATATATATATATATATATATATATATATATATATATATATATATATATATATATATATATATATAATATTGAAATTGTGGCTTGTCGATTAATCTTGTATCAGTTTTCATCTTTGGTCCCTATATGTATTGATAAGCATGTAAAACTGGTAACAAGAGATATAGTTTATCCCAAGTGATTTAAAAATGATATACCAAATGGTATCAAATATATTTTGAAAAGAATTTTTCAAAATAGTCGGTTAATTGTATTTACCAGCGAAAGCTGACGTATTTTCAAAAGACTAAGCGCAAGTTATTAGCAAGTACGGAATAGGCTGGAGCTGCTTGGTCTAGGCGATTTGGAATTTGCTATTCCACAAAAGACCTATTAGTCTCAAGTCTCCTTTTATTATACTTGGTCCGCCTGTGGATATTTCTGTATGAACAACTTGTATAAATTTAATTATTAATTTCAAGCTTTTACTTTATTTATATTTACTTTAATTCAATCTTCCGCAGCCAAATGTGATAACTGATATCATCGTCACGCATAAATCCCAAGGTCCAGGTCCACTGGGAAATCCATGTTTGACATGTATAAATGAAAAATAAATACTTAAAAATCATAAATAACCATTCATTGTCGGTTTCAGTTCGGTTAGGTATGACAACGATGCAGTATCCATTTTCACTTAATTTTATATCGCAACGTTGAAAAGAAAACATAAATGCGGATTTAAATTTTTTGAAAAGTTAATGAACACATATTTTTAGAAAAAATAAATAAATTGAATGATGATAAAATATATTATAAAAAATAAGTAAATGTTGAAAATAGAATTTAAAAATAAATGAAACTTAAAAATATTAGAAACTTCTACGATATTAGATACTATTTATGAGGACTTCCAATTAATATGTAAAGAATATGTAAAGAATTTCAATTCATATGTAAATAAATTTTAAAATAAATGAAATTTAAAATATTAGAAACTTCTAAAATATTAGATAGTATTCATGAGGACTTTCAATTCATATGTATAAAATAAAAATGTCCAATCAACCAATCAGAAGTAATCACCTAAAATATCAGATGAGGACTTTCTATTCATATGTGGAATACTAATAATGTTCAATCAACCAATTGGAAGCAATCATCGTTTACTAACCTTGTAAAAACATATACATATTATTTTAAATAATAATATTTAATAAATACTTAGAAGTTTTGAATCACTATTTATGTATTAATATATTGTTTTAAATAATTTTTTTAATAAATACCTAAAAATGTTGAATCACTATTCATGGCAACTTCAAGATGTCATCGAAAAAAACCAGTACAAATTTCCTCGCCGCCCGCGTTGCGGGGCGCTAATCCGAGTATTTCTTAGTTTAATAACATGTACGCCTTTATGTCGCTTAGTTATACATGCTACCTATAACACGATATAAAAGAAGATACATCAAATTAACCAATTAAAGAAAAACAGTACCATAGTTATGAAATAAAAAATTAACTAAAACGATGATAAGCGTGTAATTTAGAGTTGGGGAGAAAAAACAATAATTTGTCAGGGCCAATTAGCAAGTGCTAGGCAGCTGTTTGGCATGAATAAAAACAAAATTGAGTCAACAAAGTAAAATAAAACACTACCATGGTTTTGCCAAAGAAAAAAAAAAACGATGGCAAGATTGCAATTTTTAGCTGAGGTAAAATCGTAATTTTAAAATTGAGGTAAAATGATATTTTGAACTGAGGGGAAAACCATTTTTTTATTTTGAAATGGGGCAAAATCGTAATATTTTAGCTGCGGGCAAAATCGTAATTTTTAGCTGGGGGCAAAAGTGTAATTTTAAACTGGGAACCAAATCGTAATTTGGCAGGACTCTAGCTGGGGGCAAAACCATAATTTTATTTTGAACTGGGGGCAAAATTGTATTTTTTTAACTGAGGGAAAAATCGTAAATTTAAGCAAGGGGCAAAAGCAAAATTTTATTTTGAATCGAGGGGGAAATCGTAATTTTACACTTGGTATAAATGTGACAACTCGAAATTTAGAGCCTTTCGTTGTATCTTGGTGTAACTTGCTTGAACGTTATGTGATTAGTAAACTTGTTGGTTCAATGAATGACCTAAGTGAAATTATGTGATTATGTGTTATGCTTGTATGTATGAGTGTGATTATGTGAACCGAGACACAAGGACATGACTCGAGACCATGCGGTCTCGAGTGAACAATGAAACAGTGGGCCGGATGGGCCATACACCTCATTTAACCCAACCGAAAGCCCATTAGGGTGCACTACTTGGAACAGATATATAACCTTGGTGGATAGCCATGTTTGCCATTTCTTTGGACAACACACTCACTCTCACACACACCTTCTCCTACACACTCTCTCTAGAAAAACCTTAAACCCTAGAGAGTCAAGCACCACCTCTCCTCCTCTTTACTCTCGGATCAAACCGGCAACCACAAGGACTCTCGGATCAACTCGTACACACCCATTCGGAAGCTTCATTCATTACTACTTCACACCTTTGAACCCATACTTGAACCGGTTAGTGACTTCCTTGCAAACACATGTATTTTCATGATTAAAGGTGTTGATGTGTGATGTTATAAGTTAATGATGCATGTTATGTGTTTATTTTGGATGATGAAGTTATATATGATGATGAAATGTTGTCTTGGTATATATAATAGGTGATTGATTATGAATATTTGTCATCGGCTTTATATGGGTTAGATCCGAATGGCTTGATTATATTTAGGAGGTTTATTACTCATGAAATCGGCTTGCATATGTGTACTAGATAATGTTCATGATAATCGGATTGTATATTCTTGTGCTAAGAACCGAATGCTTGTTAATCGGCTGAATGTATGTGGAAATCGGATTAGTGTAGAGTCGATTTTGAGGTGTTATGTGATGAGTTGAAACCCTTAGATTAGTATGTTCAAGTATTTTGATTGTTGTTCATGTTATGAGTATGATTGATGCTAAAAACCCTAAAATGATGAACATGTTGAATGAGGATATGAATATTTGGATATGTGTTGAATATGTTTGAATATTGATATGAATAATTGAAATCCTACACCTTGATCCGTTTTTGGTTAGTAGTAGACAAGGAAACATGTTTATGAAATATCATTGGATAGTACACACTGTGCATGAAATCAAAATCCCATTGGCTAAGTACAATGTCGGAAATCAGCAAATGTCCCAGCCGAGACCTCCGGTCTCGACTCGAGATCATCACATGACAACTCGAGATCACGGTTTCGACACAAGGTTGCGAGTCGAGAACCTCTAGTCTCGACTCGAGACCACACTTGATCAGCATACAAACATCATGACTCGAGACCATGCTTGCGAGTCCAGTTGCGACTCGAGACCAATGCATGCATGACTCGAGAACTCATAGGCTTTAACCGAGATCGCACAGTCTCGACTCGAGACTGCACAGTCTCGACTCGAGACCATGTACGCACTCACTGGACTGGATTTGCATAGTTACGGGCCTAAGTTAGTGGGCTGAATGTATGGACTGTACGTGTATTACTAATTGTGTATGTTGTGCACTGTTGATTGGACTGCCATGAATAATACTTGTATGCAATGTGCTAGTATACGTGTAGAAACATACGTGCACCACTTGGTTACGAACCTGACGTGAATGGTATCTATGTTAGGACGTAGTTGACCACTTACAACTTGATTGACCTTTCTGTGTATCTGCCGAGCAAACCAAGATGAGTTCACACCCTCTACAAAGCATGGGATTCCCAGGGGTTGGGAATGGGGTTAAGGAATGTGGATTCCTCGTCTTCCTTGGGTAGGACAGCATCGGTTCAGGAATATAAATTCCTCGTCCTCATGGACAGATAACTCGTACTAGACCAAAACTCTATCACGAAGTCCCTCCTTTTTATATCGACTTAATCGCCGGGCCAATGGCGAGCGGGTCATTAGTTAGATAGCGCTATTTAGGTTTGACAAACCTCACACCGTGCCGCAGAGGACGGGCGTGAACTAATGGACTATGGCACGTCGGTGATGATAGACACCGACGCTAAGGGCACATAAACATGACTAACGTCAGTAGTCGATATGGTAGCGAGTCTAGTGTATACATGGGGTAGCCCCCACGGCCGAAATGCCAGATAACTAACACGGGGGTAGCCCCCACGGCTGGATTGCCAGAGTAACCGGGAATAAACAAGTCACGTTTTTAACTATGGGGTAACCCCCACGGCAGGATGCCAGATAAAGGAAACTGTTTTCGAAACAACTTAAAATGAACACCCAACCGTGAACTCACTCAACTTGTTGTTGACTCGTTACTACATGCTTTGCAGGTCCTTAGGTACTTAGCTGGAGATTGCATGGAGGAGGGTCGTTGTGGGACATGGACAGCTGTGTGCCATGTTAAACTTTGGAACAATTAAACTTATGATTATGGTTTTAAACATTATGCTTCTGCTTGCAACTTAAACTATGCTTTGTTTGGACACCAATTGTATTGGTTGGATTTTTATAACTACTCATATGCTTGCTCAATATGATTGGTGGCTGGATCCTGGTCAGTCACGCCTCCAAGCGGTGGTACTCCGCATGTGGATTTTGGGGGTGTGGCAGATTGGTATCAGAGCCATTGGTGATAGAGAACTTGGTTTTAATAAAGGAAAAGGTTTTATTAAAATCAGACTATAACCTGTACAGTGCTCTACGATCCCCAACGACGCTTCACTCCACATGCAAGGCTCGACATCCTAGGTGATATGATCTGTGTATATATTGCCTACTTGTTAGTTACATAGTACATTGCTCATGGTATGCTTGGTTAGTATAACTACTGTTACTTGAACACGTGTGTGCTTACTCCCGTCTGTCATCGCATTTTCGCGAACCCCTCTCACTCACGTTCCTCTTGATATGAAGATCATGTCTGGACGCGTTAACATGACACAAGCCCAGTTGACGGCTCTGATTAACGAACGAGTTGCTGTGGCACTTGCAGCTGCACACGCAGGAGGTATACCCTGCAGTCCAAACTTATTCTAGGATCTTTAGATCCTACCCTCGTGAACCAACCTTTGTGTTAAACTCTGTCCTTTCCTTCACCCACAACAGGTCAATATACTCAGCCACCTGTGTGCACCTTTAAAACTTTTATGGACTGTCGACCTAGTACCTTTAGTGGCACCGAAGGAGCGATAGGTCTCCTACACTGGATTCGCAGGATCGAATCTGCATTCGAAGAAAGTGAAAGCCCTACCAGTAAACGAGTAGAGTACGCTGCTGGTACCTTGCAAGGGAAAGCGTATTCTTGGTGGAACACACAAGTTCAGATGCTCGGATTAGCAGATGCGAATGCCACCCCCTGGAGCGATTCCAAGGATTTGATCAAGGAGGAATTCTGTCACCCGGACGACATTCTAAAACTTGAAATAGAGTACTATGGTTTGAAGATGGAAGGATCAGAGATCGAAGCGTACACAAAAAGATCCAACGACTTGGCTGCCCTATGTCCTAACTTGTCACAACCCATTTCTAGACGAATCGAGCTATACCTCAGAGGCTTAGCCCCAGAAATCCAAGGGTCCGTAATTGCGGCCAACTTTTCCACAATCCAACAAGTCGTTCGTTTGGCGCACCAGCTCACTGATCAGGCAGTGGAGGAGGGCAAGTTGCCCAAGCGTAACTCATCCAATACAAAAGCTCTTATTAACACCAAGCATATTTGGGGAGATCACCAGGGTAAGGGACGTAGCTCTATACAACAGGACCCGCATGGGAAACTCGTCCAGCAGGGACTGAACTACCAAAATCAAGGGGGATACCTTGGGAATAAGCCGAAATGCCGCAAATGCCATCAACACCACACCGGGTCATGTGCGGGATCGTGTTGCCATCGGTGCAAGAAGACGGGACATGTGGCTAGAGATTGCAAGAGCCCATATCCTGCAAACCGAAACCAGCAGCAGCAGCAGGGTAGCAAAAATGGGTGTTTCCGTTGTGGGGCTGAAGGCCATCTTAAGAGGAACTGTCCGCAGATGAGGCAGAAACGCGACAACAACAACAATAATCAGGGGAATGGTAACGATGGGAACAACAACAACAATGGAGCCTGGGGGCGGGCGTTCGTGATTGGTCAAGGAGAAGCAAGGAATGACCCCAACGTCGTAGCGGGTAAGTTCCTTCTCGACGACTTTTATGTTACAGTTTTATTTGATTCGGGTGCCGATACTAGCTACATGTCACTAGAAGTTAGTCAGATGCTTAAGCGTATCCCCACACCTTTGAACAACAAGCACACTGTAGAGCTAGCAAATGGTAAGGGTTTAGAGGCCACACACATAGTCAAGGGTTGTAAACTTATTCTCGCTAATCAGACCTTCCCTATCGATCTTATTCCTATCATCTTGGGTAGTTTTGACGTTGTCAGTAGGATGAATTGGTTATCCCAACACCGAGCAGAGATTCTTTGCAACGAGAAGATTGTTCGTATTCCTGGTTCCAGTGGTGAACCTCTCATGATTCGTGGCGACAAGAGGAGTGCCGTTGAGAACGTCATCTCTCTCCTTAAGGCCCAGAAGTGCTTGCGAAAGGGCCACACTGCCATTTTGGCTCTCATTACTGATACCTCGGAAAAAGAGAAGAAGATAGAATATTTTCCAGTTGTACGCAACTATCCTGAGGTATTTCCTGAGGAATTACATGGTCTTCCGCCTCATCGCCGAGTCGAATTTCAGATTGAACTAGCTCGTGCACCTTATCGATTAGCTCCCTCAGAGTTGGAAGAACACTCTACACAACTACAAGAACTCTTGGAAAAGGGTTTTATTCGTCCAAGCTCACCACCCTGGGGAGCCCCAGTGCTATTTGTGAAGAAGAAGGACGGTACCTTCAGAATGTGCATCGACTACCGGGAACTCAACAAGGTGACGGTGAAGAACCGTTATCCTCTACCGCGTATTGACGACTTGTTCGACCAGCTGCAAGGGTCGAGATACTATTCAAAGATTGATTTGAGATCGGGTTATCACCAGCTGAGAGTCCGAGAGGAGGACGTCTCCAAGACAGCCTTCAGAACTCGCTCTGGGCACTATGAGTTTTTGGTCATGCCTTTTGGGCTGACAAACGCACCTGTGATTTTCATGGACTTGATGAATCGAGTGTGCAAGCCTTACCTAGACAAGTTTGTTATAGTTTTCATCGACGACATCCTGATCTATTCTAAGAGTCAGGAGGAGCATGAGCAGCATCTACGACTCATTTTGGAACTCCTTCGAACAGAACAGCTTTATGCAAAGTTCTCGAAATGCGACTTCTGGCTTCGAGAAGTCCATTTCCTAGGCCACGTGGTAAACAAGGATGGGATTCACGTTGATCCATCCAAGGTGGACTCGATTAAGAACTGGCCTGCGCCTCGTACACCAAAGGAGATTCGCCAATTCTTGGGATTGGCAGGTTACTACAGGAGGTTCATTAAGGATTTTTCCAAGATTGCACAGCCTCTCACCTCACTAACGCAGAAAGGCGTTGTTTATCGATGGGGAAACACACAGGAAGTAGCATTTCAACATTTAAAGGATAGACTTTGCAGGGCACCTATCCTTTCATTGCCAGAAGGCACAGACGATTTTGTGGTTTACTGTGACGCATCAATTCAAGGTCTTGGTTGTGTATTGATGCAACGAGATAAAGTTATAGCCTACGCCTCACGCCAACTCAAAGTTCACGAGAAGAACTACACTACACACGATTTAGAGCTGGGAGCTGTTGTTTTCGCACTTAAGTTATGGCGACATTACCTGTATGGTACCAAGTGCGCCATCTACACCGACCACAGGAGCCTCGAGCATATCTTCAAGCAGAAGGAGCTAAACATGCGTCAACGACGATGGGTCGAGTTATTAAATGATTACGAATGTGTAATCAAGTACCATCCTGGCAAAGCCAATGTTGTGGCTGATGCCCTTAGTCGAAAGGACACCGCGCCTAAGCGCGTACGAGCTTTGCAACTCACTATACATTCTAGTCTTCCTTCCCAAATACGAGACGCTCAGATAGAGGCATTGAAACCAGAAAACGTAAGGGCAGAAGCCCTACGCAGCTCAAGGCAACGGTTAGAACAAAAGGAAGACGGTGCATACTACGTAACGGGACGCATTTGGGTCCCACTCTATGGCAACCTACGAGAGCTCGTGATGGATGAAGCACACAAGTCTCGCTACTCGGTACATCCGGGTTCGGATAAGATGTACCACGATATCAAGACTACGTATTGGTGGCCTAGCATGAAGGCCCACATAGCAACTTACGTCAGCAAGTGTTTGACTTGTGCGAGAGTCAAGTCTGAGTACCAGAAACCCTCAGGCCTACTCCAACAACCAGAGATACCACAATGGAAATGGGAGCAGATTTCCATGGATTTTGTTACTGGCCTACCTAGATCCCAGCGCGGAAATGATACTATTTGGGTGATCGTGGATCGACTCACAAAGTCCGCACACTTCTTAGCTATCAAGGAGACGGATAAGTTCTCCACTCTTGCAGAAATATACCTCAAGGAAGTTGTCTCGAGGAACGGGGTGCCCACCTCTATCATCTCGGATCGAGATGCACGTTTTACTTCAGAACTGTGGCAAGCAATGCACAAATCCTTTGGCTCACGATTAGACATGAGCACAACGTATCACCCTCAGACGGACGGGCATTCTGAGCGCACCATTCAAACTTTAGAAGACATGCTTCGTGCATGTGTAATCGACTTTGGCAACAGCTGGGAGAAGCATCTGCCACTTGTGGAATTCTCGTACAATAACAGCTACCACACCAGCATTAAAGCTGCTCCGTTTGAAGCATTGTATGGACGTAAATGCCGGTCACCTCTTTGTTGGGCAGAGGTGGGGGATAGTCAGATCACTGGTCCAGAACATGTGGTAGACACAACTGAACGAATTGCTCAAATCCGACAACGCATGGCGGCAGCTCGCGACCGTCAGAAAGTCTACACCGAATAGGGCAGGAAACCACTAGAGCTCCGGGTTGGGGAGCGGGTACTACTCAAAGTTTCACCCTGGAAGGGTGTGGTTCGTTTTGGTAAATGAGGCAAACTTAACCCACGATACGTTGGACCTTTCGAAATCATCGGGAAAATAGGCAGGGTGGCCTACAGACTGAACTTACCAGCAGAACTCGGTGCAGTTCACAACGTTTTCCATGTGTCGAATCTGAAGAAGTGCCTGTCAGATGAGACTCACGTAGTTCCTTTGAAGGAACTCACCATCGACGAGCAGCTATGATTCGTCGAGGAACCAGTTGAAATCACGGACCGGGATGTTAAGGTCCTCCAGAGCACTAGAATACCTCTCGTTCGAGTTCGTTGGAACTCACGTCGCGGCCCAGAGTTCACCTGGAAGCGCGAAGATCAGATGAAACAAAAGTATGCTGTATGTGATTAGTTAACTTGTTGGTTCAACTTGGGGATGATGTGACAACTCGAAATTTAGAGCCTTTCGTTGTATCTTGGTGTAACTTGCTTGAACGTTATGTGATTAGTTAACTTGTTGGTTCAATGAATAACCTAAGTGAAATTATGTGATTATGTGTTATGCTTGTATGTATGAGTGTGATTATGTGAACCGAGACACAAGGACACGACTCGAGACCATGCGGTCTCGAGTGAACAATGAAACAGTGGGCCGGATGGGCCATACACCTCATTTAACCCAACCGAAAGCCCATTAGGGTGCACTACTTGGAACGGATATATAACCTTGGTGGATAGCCATGTTTGCCATTTCTTTGGACAACACACTCACTCTCACACACACCTTCTCCTACACACTCTCTCTAGAAAAACCTTAAACCCTAGAGAGTCAAGCACCACCTCTCCTCCTCTTTACTCTCGGATCAAACCGACAACCACAAGGACTCTCGGATCAACTCGTACACACCCATTCGGAAGCTTCATTCATTACTACTTCACACCTTTGAACCCATACTTGAACCGGTTAGTGACTTCCTTGAAAACACATGTATTTTCATGATTAAAGGTGTTGATGTGTGATGTTATAAGTTAATGATGCATGTTATGTGTTTATTTTGGATGATGAAGTTATATATGATGATGAAATGTTGTCTTGGTATATATAATAGGTGATTGATTATGAATATTTGTCATCGGCTTTATATGGGTTAGATCCGAATGGCTTGATTATATTTAGGAGGTTTATTACTCATGAAATCGGCTTGCATATGTGTACTAGATAATGTTCATGAGAATCGGATTGTATATTCTTGTGCTAAGAACCGAATGCTTGTTAATCGGCTGAATGTATGTGGAAATCGGATTAGTGTAGAGTCGATTTTGAGGTGTTATGTGATGAGTTGAAACCCTTAGATTAGTATGTTCAAGTATTTTGATTGTTGTTCATGTTATGAGTATGATTGATGCTAAAAACCCTAAAATGATGAACATGTTGAATGAGGATATGAATATTTGGATATGTGTTGAATATGTTTGAATATTGATATGAATAATTGAAATCCTACACCTTGATCCGTTTTTGGTTAGTAGTAGACAAGGAAACATGTTTATGAAATATCATTGGATAGTACACACTGTGCATGAAATCAAAATCCCATTGGCTAAGTACAATGTCGGAAATCAGCAAATGTCCCAGCCGAGACCTCCGGTCTCGACTCGAGATCATCACATGACAACTCGAGATCACGGTTTCGACACAAGGTTGCGAGTCGAGAACCTCTAGTCTCGACTCGAGACCACACTTGATCAGCATACAAACATCATGACTCGAGACCATGCTTGCGAGTCCAGTTGCGACTCGAGACCAATGCATGCATGACTCGAGAACTCATAGGCTTTAACCGAGATCGCACAGTCTCGACTCGAGACCGCACAGTCTCGACTCGAGACCATGTACGCACTCGCTGGACTGGACTTGCATAGTTACGGGCCTAAGTTAGTGGGCCGAATGTATGGACTGTACGTGTATTACTAATTGTGTATGCTGTGCACTGTTGATTGGACTGCCATGAATAATACTTGTATGCAATGTGCTAGTATACGTGTAGAAACATACGTGCACCACTTGGTTACGAACCTGACGTGAATGGTATCTATGTTAGGACGTAGTTGACCACTTACAACTTGATTGACCTTTCTGTGTATCTGCCGAGCAAACCATGGTGAGTTCACACCCTCTACAAAGCATGGGATTCCCAGGGGTTGGGAATGGGGTTAAGGAATGTGGATTCCTCGTCCTCCTTAGGTAGGACAGCATCGGTTCAGGAATATAAATTCCTCGTCCTCATGGACAGATAACTCATACTAGACCAAAACTCTATCACGAAGTCCCTCCTTTTTATATCGACTTAATCGCCGGGCCAATGGCGAGCGGGTCATTAGTTAGATAGCGCTATTTAGGTTTGACAAACCTCACACCGTGCCGCAGAGGACGGGCGTGAACTAATGGACTATGGCACGTCGGTGATGATAGACACCGACGCTAAGGGCACATAAACATGACTAACACGGGGTAGCCCCCACGGCCGAAATGCCAGATAACTAACACGGGGTAGCCCCCACGGCTGGATTGCCAGAGTAACCGGGAATAAACAAGTCACGTTTTTAACTATGGGGTAACCCCCACGGCAGGATGCCAGATAAAGGAAACTGTTTTCGAAACAACTTAAAATGAACACCCAACCGTGAACTCACTCATCTTGTTGTTGACTCGTTACTACATGCTTTGCAGGTCCTTAGGTACTTAGCTGGAGATTGCATGGAGGAGGGTCGTTGTGGGACATGGACAGCTGTGTGCCATGTTAAACTTTGGAACAATTAAACTTATAATTATGGTTTTAAACATTATGCTTCCGCTTGCAACTTAAACTATGCTTTGTTTGGACACCAATTGTATTGGTTGGATTTTTATAACTACTCATATGCTTGCTCAATATGATTCGTGGCTGGATCTTGGTCAGTCACGCCTCCAAGCGGTGGTACTCCGCATGTGGATTTTGGGGGTGTGACAATAAAATTGTAATTTGGCACCACCTATAAATAACTATTATATAAAAAAACAAAAGTTAAAAATAGCCGTCACCGCCACTTTTGGCCAAGTACTTCAGAGCACTATTCCCGCATGACGTCATTGAACTTGTAAATGTTAATATGTATAATAATAATAATAATAACAATAATAATAATAATAATAATAATAATAATAATAATTATAATACTAATAATAATAATAATAATAATAATAATAATAATAATAATTGTTTTGGCAAAAATCACATAAGTATAATGTAACAAATCCGATTTTGTGAGGTGTGATGCTTGATTATATGAACAAATGAATGAATGAAATGAACAAATGACACAAGGATTTGTACGAGGAAAAAGCCCTTGATCAATGTATGATCTCCGGCACAAAAAACCTCGGGTGATGGAAACTAGCGATCACCAACTATATTCAACAAACAATGTTTACAAGTCGGGATGATAACAAGCTTGTTACAAAGATCACTAGAGTGCAATAAGTGTGTAATCGCAATGAGTTGCAGAGAGTTCTCGAGCAGTGTGTGTGTGTTTTTTCTATTGTTCTCTCTTATCCAGCTTGTTATCCCCTTATAAAAATAGAAATAAACTAGATAACTAACAATCCGCAAAAGATGCTAGCTTCCCACGACCTCCATAACGGTCACAAAGGCCATGCACGTGCAGAATAATGGAACATATTCCCCTAGAATCTCGGTTATACCAAGTCCCACTCATATACTCCTACAAAACAAGTTCAAACATAATGGAAACAATTGTTAGTATGAGGATAATAAGGAGGATCCTGGATCCTTATTCCTGCAACGTCTTCTGAGGATCCTTAATTCAAACTGAACTGAGGATCCGTTATCCTGGCTGCACTTGAGGATCCGTTATCCATAAGATGTGAAAATCCATCCCTAACAATTGCCCCCAAAATATGAGGAATTAAATATAGCTAAACGAGTTATATTTTCTGCCTTATCTCAAACGAATTGGTTAACGTAAATATAGCAGTTGTAATCGGACTAGCCGTTGTGGACGTGACATCAGCGACAAGACTTCCTGCATAATCATCATTATAAATTCAGAGTTAGAGATAAGGATCAAGATGCATTTAAATTCGAGCATTTCACTCCTTTAAATCTTCATCCAGAGATCAAACATGTATTCTCTCTTTCCTTCTCTCTAAATTCTTCTATCCCGATCCTCTTTTCTCCGAGCATCCATGGCTAAGATGGTTCTGCGATCCTTACCTGCCAAGGATCCTAAGAATGATAGTCCTTTGAAGAGCCAAGGTGTTATTAAAAACCCTTCGCTAGAACTCTGTCGTTTTACCGATCCTGAGATTGATCGGATTCGTCATTGCTTTCTGGCTGAAGCCGTCTTCAGATCCTTTGACTCTTCAACGAAGAGTGACTGTGTTTCTGATACTTGGGTCACTTTTCCGGCCACCCTTTTCTGATAGGGTTTTCTTATCCTTTCCCTGCTTTTACACAATCCTTCTTCACACTCACGGGCATGTGCTACATACAAGCCATGCCAATGATGTGGAGAGTTCTTTATACCCTTGAGAACATCATTGAGCAGGAAGGTGTAAAATAGGAATGTCTGAGTTAAGTCAGTTATACAACCTTGTTAGCCATGGTTCACACCGTTTCTTGTTCAAGCATAAACCTGGTCAGCCTCATCCAATCCTTAAAACCACCAAAAATGATACCCACTGGAAGAGCCATTTCTTCTTTGTGAGGAGGGACTCGATCCCAGATGGGAAAAACCTTCCTAAAAAGTGGATCACCCATGGTATGATATGGGATCCTGAGACAAGGATCATAGTAGCATTCTTTTTCTGTTAAGGATAACTGATCCTTCTTTCTGTTTTTGCAGCTATCTCGCTTTCTCATATTCAAGAAACACCTGCAACAAAAGAAAGAGTTGCTGCTTTCTGGAACCTTGATCCTGCTGTAAGGACTTTTCAAATCAAAGCAAAGGATTCACAAGAAGCATCCTCCGGTTCCTTCGCAATGTCAAGTAAGTATTCGAATTTATGTATGAATAAATATTTAAATGAATGTAAAATATGAACACTTATCTGTCTTTTGCATTTGTAGGCGCTGGAAAATCCTCAAAATCAGCTTCCAGATTCAGTGTCAGTGATCTTGATGCATTTTCTTCTTCCAAGTCCATCAAGAAGGAACTTGCTACCAGTCCCAGTATCCCCAGCCCTAAAGGCATGAGCACACGGGGCAAGGGTGCCAAGAAAAGAAAAGCCTCCGAGTCCCTTGAAGGCCTCCCTCTCATCCAACACCAGTTCGAGGAGTATGTCTCTGAGGTAAGGATCCTGGATCCTTAAATCTGATCTTCACTTGTTGAGGATAATGGATTCTGATCTTATGCTTCTTTTATGCAGAAATTTGCTGAGATCCAAATGCTCCTTGATAACAATCTGGCAGAGGCTGAACAGAAGAACCTTGACTTCCAGCAGTTGTTCCTAGCCAAAGAAAAAAAGATCTCCTCTATTGAGAAGGATCTTAACCTGGCGAAGAAGTTGGTCCTGACCCAGATCACAGCTCAGTAGGAGAAGGAGGAGGTGATGGAAGGGGCAAATCTTTCTGCTACAATCGCCATGCTCAAGATCAAGCTTCAAATGGCAAAGGAGGCTGAGGATCCTTCTTTTGACAGGCCTGCCTGGAATCAGGAGGCTTGGAAGCTGAAGGTGGCGGAGCTGGATGACGAAGAGGAAGCTGAGGAGGTCTTGGCAATTGAGGCTGGTAGCAGTGGGCTGAAGGATCCGGTGGAAGGAGCAGCTGGTGGTGATGATGCAGCGAAGGTGTAAGTTGTAGCAATGGGCGATGATGGATTTATCTAGACGCGGCCGGAGCACCTTCTTTTGCGAGGTGTGATGCTTGAATCAATGACCAATACTAAGGATCACTAAGAAATGTAATGAATAAGTGACACAAAGATTTATACGAGGAAAAAGCCCTTGATCAAGAGATGATCTCCGACATAAAAAACCTCGGGTGATGGAAACTACCGATCACCAACTCAGATTAAACAAGAAATGTATTACAACTTCGGATGATAGCGAGCTAGTTACAAGGATCACTATAGTGTAATGTGCAAAAAAAATGTGTAATCGCCAAGTGAATTGCCAAGAGCTGGTGAGAGCAGTTGTGAGTGTGTGTGTTAAGCTAAAAATAGCCAAATGTTCTTATTTTAGCTCGTTATCCCCTTTTAAAAATGGAAAATATCTAAGCTAACAAACTGTCCGCATTTTGTGCAAGTCTTCCACGACTTCCATAACGTCCATTTCAGTCATGCACGTGCGGAATAAATATGGAATATGCTCCAAGAATATCGCCAAGACCAGGTCCAAGCTCGTACTCCTGCAAAACAACATCATATTCAAAGCAGACAATCGTTTGTATAAGGATCCTTATGATGATCCATGATCCTGATCCTACAATACTTTCTGAGGATC
Organism: Helianthus tuberosus; assembly: GCA_030545235.1. Taxonomy (NCBI): domain Eukaryota; kingdom Viridiplantae; phylum Streptophyta; class Magnoliopsida; order Asterales; family Asteraceae; genus Helianthus; species Helianthus tuberosus. Next base: position 16,270 of record JARYGA010036989.1, read on the forward strand.
ACTAATTCAAACAGAATCAAGGATCCTTATGTCCAACAGTAATTGAGGATCACTGATCATTGGAAAATCCTCCCCTAACAATTGCCCCTAAAATATAAGGAGTAATTTGTAAATAAACGAGTTATATTTTCTTGTTCTTATCCATAACCAACTAACAGATATATAGCCGTTGTAATCGAACTATCCGTTGCCATCCTGACGTCACTGAAGTGACTACCCTGAAAGATCATCATTATAAATTGAAGTTAGAGATAAGGGTTAGAGGGCATTTAAATCCATGCGTTTCATCCTTTAAATCTTCATTCGAAGACTTGACCAGGTACTTCTTTCTCCTTTCCTTCTTCATCTTCTTTCTCTGTTCCTTCTTTCCTCATCTTTATCTGTGATCAAGATGATGTTGAGATCTTCGCTGGCTAAGGATCACCGTAAGGACAATCCCTTGAAGTCCCAAGGGATCATCAAAGATTCTGCGAAAGAAAGATGCTGCTTTACCGATCCACAGATAGACAGAATCCGACATTGCTTCCCGGCGAACACCATTTTCAAAACATTTGATCCCACCGTTCTAAGTGACTATATTTCTGAAACCTGGGTAGCCTTTCCGATCACACCATTTACAATAGGATACTCGTATCCTTTTCTAGATTTCACCCAATCCTTCTTCTCTCTCACCGACATCTCCTACATTCAAGCGATGCCAATGATCTGGAGGGTCTTATATACCCTTGAAAGGATCATTGAACATGAAGGAATTGATCTGGGAATGTCGGAGTTTGCAGAGATGTATGACCTTGTTAGCCATGGATCCCACCGATATCTACTCAAACATAAACCTGGTGAAGAACACCCCATCTTCAAAGCCACTAAGAATGACACCAACTGGAAACGGCGATTCTTCTTTGTCAGAAGGGATTCCATCCCTGATGGAAAGGATTTGCCTAGAAAATGGACCACCCATGGTAGGATAGAGGATCCTTAGAAGGATCACCAGATGACCTTGTTTCTGCTGAGGATCACTAACATCCTTTTGTTTCTATTTTGTAGCTATCATTGTCGCACACCTCATTACAACACCTGCCACTAAGGAAAGGCTTGCTGCTTTTCAGAGGCTTGATCCTGAAATAAGATCATTTAAAGCAAATACCCAGGATTCTCAAGAGGTATCCTCAGGTTCTGTTACAATGTCAAGTAAGTATCCCATTTTGTACATAAATAAATGTTTAAATTAGAAATGAAGTAAGGATACTTATTTGTTTTTTAATGTGTAGGTGTTGGAAAATCATCGAAGTCTGCTACTCGCTTCAGTGTCACCGATCTCACAACTGTTGGTCCCAGGTCCAGGAAGAAAAAAGCTGCTGCTAGCCCAAGTACTGCCATCCCCAAGCCTACTGCTTCCAAAGGAAAGAAGAGGAAAGCCTCTGAGGCTGACACTCTAGAAGGCCTGCCTCTGATCTGCCACCAGTTCCTTGAGTACTTTGCTGATGTAAGGATCACTGACTTAGCTTAGTTATCCTGCCCACTTGAGGATCATGTGATCCTGAACTTCACATTGTCTTCTTTGCAGAAATTTGCTGAAATCGAGGACTACGTAGGAAATGTTGAAGAGATTGAGCAAAAGTGCGTGGATCTCCAAAAGATGATGTTGGCCAAGGGTAAGAAGATTGCCTCCCTTGAAAATGATGTTAATCTGGTCAAGAGGGAACTTGTCCTAGCTCACATCACTGCTGACCAAGAGAAGAATGAGATCACAAATGATGCTAAAGTCTCCGCTGCCATTGCTATGTACAAAACCCAGTTGCAGATGGCCCAAGAAGTTCTGGATCCTGACTTTGACAAGAGCAGCTGGGACGTAGAGGGATGGAAGGCAAGGTTAGCTGAGCTGGATGACGAAGAAGAGGATGGTGAGGTCTTGGCAATTGAGGCGAGTGGAAGTGGTAAGGATCATGCTGATGCTGATGATGCTGGTGGTGATGCAGCCAAGGTTTGAGCTGCTGAAATGGGCGATGATGGACATTCTAGACGCAGCCGGAGCCCATTTTTTAGAATTTGGTAGTTTTTTTTGGTTATGGTGTTTTGAAACAATGATGGGTTGTAATAACTTTAAACAATAGTTTCTAGGGTGAAGGATCATGGATCCTTGGACAATAGGAAGGATAATGGGTGGTGGATATATCCTCTGTTTGGGGGATGAAGTCACTCGTTATCCTTCCGCCTTTTATTTCCTGCACTATAAAGACCCGTAAACAATGGACACCCTTTGCCAACCCATGTGGACGGGCCACGTTTTGCTGGTAGAAACGTGGGTTGGCAATTTTGACAACCTTAAAGGGTTTAATGTTTTGTGAATAAAATAACTTTAACTTTTTGGCTATCTCCCGTGTTGTTATCCTTGTTAGTACTTTACTTTTCAATTGCTGTGATCTTCATTTTGTCTAAACTTATCAAGTAAAGAAAAAATTTAATAAATACCCTCAAAAAATTTAGGATATGATCAAAGATCACATATCCTATAGTTGACAAATTCTGAAAAGTAATATAGTTTAAGGATCATAAGTTCAGTTGTCAAAGGATAAGGGTCACTCAAATGAATAATGAATAAAATCAAAATAGTTAAGGATCATACTTGAGAATCCAAGTTAGGATCCTAACCTTTAACACTTATAATCAGGATAACTAAAAGGCAAACCTTAGAAGAAAGTAAGGATCAAGGATCCTTAGTCGTTTATCTCCAAAAACCTGAAATAGGATACAACTTGGGACTAAGCCAATATAAGATAAGAGTTAGTAACTGGGGATAAGCCCAACAATTCTGGGGACAAGCCCAACATACTGGGGACAAGCCCAAAGGATAACTGGGGACAAGCCCAAAGGATAACTGGGGACAAGCCCAAGGAGCGTGTGTAAACTGGAGTATGGCCCTTACTGGCGACTATCCAAACTTAGTGACATGAATATGCCAAAACCTTAGCTAACGTGAAAACGTTAGAAACCTTAGGAACGGATGTATAGTACGTCTACCATTATACGTAGGATCCTGAATATAGCCAGTACAATGAAATTGTCAGCCCCTAAAGCGAGTACTGGTCCCATTGCCATGAACTATACCAGGATCATCGTGCGCTACTGGCGAAACTGGGGACAGGCCCAAATAACTGGGGTCAAGCCCAAATAACTGGGGTCAAGCCCAAATAACTGGATACTTCTGTGGATACTCAATCCTTTGTTAAGGATACATGAACCTTCAAAACTCAGAATCAAGTGAAAGGAGGATAAAGGATGCAGGATCCTTATCCTTATATAAGGTAATAAAAGAATGAAATAGTTTGAGATTAGAATATTACCAAAATGCGGATCATCTGTCCTATAGGGATCCTTGAGAATAATGCTCTGCCCCCAATATGGTTTCCACAATCTCCTTCATGGAAATCCTTTAGGACTTCTTGGATTTCAGGATCCTCAATGCATCTTAGATATGGACCTGCAAGAGATCATTTATACAACATATTATTCAATATTGTGAATTGAGATACCTTGATTTTGAAAGCCTTGGGGTTTTCTCCTGTAGGAATCTCTCCATGTTGGATATATCTCATTATTGGAAGGATCCATGATCCTGAATGAGATTGAGTATCATCAGTAGGGACAATAGCAGAATCCTATCCTATCTCCATGGCTACATGATCCTCGATAGCAGGGGTTAAAATGTGGATAATAGGGATCTTGATATCCTCCGGGATCTTCAAGGATGATCCTAGATTGGCTAATGCATCAGCCTCTGCATTCTCTTCCCTGGTACCTGTGTCAAACTAAAAGAAACAAAAGAGAGTGCCAATTCTTTGACTATCTCTAAATATTTGATTAGCTTTTCATCTTTAACAGCATAGGATCCATTAAAATGATTAGTGATTAATAATGAATCTACATGTACCTCAAGATACCTGATCCTCATATGCTTAGCAATTTGCAAACCAGCTATCAAGGCTTCATACTCAGCCTCATTGTTGGTAGTTTGAAATTCACAAGCTATGGAGTGGGGTATTATGTCCCCCTGTGGCGATTTTAGTAGTATTCCAAGCCATGTTCCTTTAACATTAGAAGCTCCATCAGTGAAGAGTATCCAAGGATCCTTAGTTTCTTCAAGCTGTTGGACTTCTAACTCAGCTTCCTTTTGCAAGTCACTACTGAAATCTGCCACAAAGTCAGCTAAGGCTTGGGATTTGATGGCAGTCCTTGGTTCATATCTTATATCATATGCACTAAGCTTCACTGCCCACTTAGCCATTCTTCCTGACATTTCAGGTTTCGTGAGAACATTCTTAATTGGAAAATTAGTCTTAACAATAATGGCATGAGTCTCAAAATAATGTCTTAATTTAGTAGATGCCATAATTAATGCGAGGATAAGTTTCTCTAAGTGTGAATACCTGGATTCAGCATCAAGTAAACTCTTACTTACATAATAAACAGGATGTTGTGTACCTTGGTGATCCTTAACAAGGACCGCACTTACTGCTTTTGAGGATACTGCTAGGTATAAGGATAATATATCTCCCTTTTCTGGTTTCATCAAGGCAGGGGCTGAAAATAGGTAATCCTTAAGATCTTTGAGGGCACTTTCATGCTTCTCAGTCCATTCAAATTTCTTGTTCTTCCTCAGGATGTCATAGAATTCCTTGCACTTTTCT
>JARYGA010036990.1:0-20778 GCA_030545235.1 Helianthus tuberosus
TTTTTTTCAGTTGCAAATACCCATTCTGATGGCATGAGATATAAGCTTGGAGTAATATGCATCACCTGAATGGAGTAAGAGCTCATACACAGACGCTCAACCAAAGGTAAACGCTCAAATAACTCAATGAAGTTACAACTCCAAAGTCCCAAAAAATGTCTTTCATCGCCAATCTGCAGATAATATATCACATCCAATCAGTAAGTAAATAAATTGAGCCAATTTATATTTCAAACAATAGTATATAGATCATACCAGACTGAATTCTTTAAGTAGCGGGCAATTGGAGATAAATCGTAGAAATACTTTGGCGGTTATGCTGACCTCGTAAAAGTGTAATCTAACCAGCCTTTCAAACCCTTTAAAGGTTACCGGAGGTTGAAATGCACAATTGAGGAGTTTTAGGGCCGTCAAATGTTGCAAGTTGAAGAAAGCCGGCAGTAGCTTATACTCATCACCTGACCCGATCCCAAGTTTAAATTCCTTCAAAGCATAATTCCTTGATAGGTGAAGTATTATCTGATCAATCTCCCAACAGCTATCTATTCTATTGAGATGAAGGGAGAATTCAAGTATTGGACCTTGGTGTAGCAACAAGACCGGGTAAACAACGTCGTGCAAAAATGATTTGTTTGATAAAGAAAATCGTGTATGAAACTGATAGTTATCAAAGCAGAGTTTGGAGATATTTCGACAATGACACCTCCAATTCCGAGATATAATACTTGTTCTGAATGCATCTGGCATTGGCATAAGAGTAAGAATTTTTTGTATTATACTTGGAGGAAGGTTGCTCATCCTATCCAAAGGTATTCTTCGACCATCCATCTTAAAAATTGTTTCTTACACACCAAACAATGCTGCAGAATCCTAATGACACCAAGAGCCTTGTGAGACAGGAGCCATCACATGTTTTAAAATAATGATATGAGTTAATCATATTGCACGTTTGGTCATTTAGTCTAAGAAAAAAAGACCAAACTTACAATACGGACACAACAACACATGGCCCATTACTCTGGTGATAGTTAGATACATAAAGTAACTATACATTATATAACTCTGATGATTCATGAAGCATATTTGAAACATGTACACAAGTATTAGTTAACTAATTAAACTGCTACACAGTCTTATAAGTTATAAGCATAATGTGAAGTATTGAAGTCATAAAAGTGGATTGCAACCTTTAAAACATTGGGGATTTCAAACCTACACTACAACAATCGTTGCCTCAACAACAACAATCAACCAAAAAAAGGTACCCTTGACGAAACAGATATATATTGAAGATGAAATCGACAAAATAATGACATGAAACTAAACAAATCGAAGATGGTGGATGGAAACAAGTCGCATTCTCATGAAATTGGCGATGTCAACCTATTGTACAACAACCGTTACGTCAAGAACAATCACACAAAAATGGTAAAGTTGACAGAGAGTCGGAAACATACACCGAATCAGATATAGAATGTAGTATACTGAATCCAATCAACAATAACTGGATCAATTATTAGAGAATTGACCTAACCGTTCTTTAAACACTTCCCAGTATACCAGTTTTAACTAATTCCTGCTCACAAACCGTTACAACATAATGTAAAGCTATTAAAAGAAACAACAACTAAACTAATCCCCCTAACTTTATTGGACTAGGGCAAACTTTATCCCTCTCAGCATTAACTCACTTTCGGTCGGCAATAACTTCCATCAATACTTTACTAAGGACTAGTCATCTAGTTCCTACCGACAATACATTGCTACCGACCACCATCTGATCAACATATCAGCATATTATATCCAACTTCTTCTTTGTTCTTACTTGGATCACTTGATTGAGCATCTTGCACTAACTAAACCACTACACCATACACCATTCGTTATAAGCACAGTGTGAACGATTGAAGTTATAAAAGTAGTTTGTAACCTTTAAAGCAATGGGGATTTGAAATCTACAGTACAACAAGCGTTACCTCAACAACAATCACACAGAAAAAAGGTACAGTTGACGGTCAATTCGGAACAGATATAGAATGCAGTATATATATATTGAAGATGAAATCGACAAACAAATGACATGAAACTACAGAAATCGAAGATGATGGATGGAAACAAGTCGCATTTTCATGAAATTAGTACATCTAGGGTTCTTATTTTGGGATTAATCAGAAAACTTGCAAAAGAAGTTACCTCTAGGGTTCTTTCATCTTTGGACGTTCTGACTCAGAGGAATGAAAAGTTTCAGGACGCTTATTATGGGCATGTTTGGCTTAACTTATTTTCAACTTTTGGAAAAGTCCTTTTGGAAACAAAAAGTCAGGAAAACATGACTTTTGCCGTTGGAAAAGGACTTTTGGGCTAAAAAAGGAAAGGCAAACACCCAAAAAAAGGACTTTCGGGCATGTAAAAGGACTTTTTTCTTCAAAATAAGGAACCCCAAACATGCACTATATAGGGCATGTTTGGCTTAGCTTATTTTCAACTTCTTCAAAACGACTTTTGGGAAAAAGAAAAAAAAAAAAAAAAAAGTCAAGGAAATCCTGACTTTTGCCCAAAACAAAGGACTTTTACCTAAAATAAGGAAAGTCAAACACCAAAAAAAGGACTTTTGCCCAAAAAAAGGACTTTTGCCCTCAAAATAAGGAAAGCCAAACACGCACATAAAGCCCGTGGTGGTGTTGGTATGCTGGTTAGCATGCGCCACTTTAGCGTCACGTCAACGTTACCTTAAGTTACATAGGGAGCTTTAAGGTCTCTCTCCTTAACTTGCAGAGTATGGGATAAAACCCTCTTCAAACTATAGCGACCCCCATTTAACCAATCCTTCATCGATCAACTCAAAAGTTGCTCGTTAACCTGCTGGCGAGAATCCCATGGCGCCCCCGTTTAATTCGGTCGGTATGGGTAGTGGCACCCCGGGGGCGCTATCGGTGGTGAGGTGGCGGGGTGGCGCCCTCCATACCCTCCGGCCTTAATGCAACTGAAGAAAAGTGGCAAACACAGGGGCCTATTTATGTTTTTTATATTATTTTAAGAGTTAAAAGTGTCATTTACGTCCATATGTTTTGTACACTTTTGTCATTTCGGATCAAATTTCAAAATTGTACCGTTATCCTCCCCGGCATTTTGGAAACGTGCCATTTTAGTCCAAAAAATAACCATAGTTAAAAATTTTAGTTAGCTTAGAGGTAAAATTCGTTTGTTTCTAACCAGCTAGTCACGGGTTCGTTCCCGGCCAACTGCAATTTTGACTGTGGTTACCCCTAAGCTAACTGAATTTTTTTACTACGGTTATTTTTTTGGACTGAAATGACACGTTTCCAAAATGTCAGGGAGGAAAATGGTGAAGTTTTGAAATTTGACCTGAAATGGCAAAAGTGAACAACCCACAGGGACGTAAATGACACATAACTCTTATTTTAAACTTCGTTTTACTCCTGTGTGGCTGTAAACTAACTGAACGTTCAGTGAACAGTTCGTGAACCGTTCAACGGGAAATTCGTTTACGTTCGTTCGTTTCATGAACAAGAAATTTCAAATTGGATTAGTTAAATGAACGAACACGAATAGAGGTCTCGTTCGTTCAATTGTGTTCATTATCGTTTGTTCGTTTATTTATGTCGTTCATTAAAGATTTTTGTACATTTATTTATTTTATCTAAACTTTTCATATTCTTTAATTCTTTTTTATTTTATTATTCTAACAAATAGAATATGAAACCTCATTTTCCACCATGTTTATGCACCATTTCCCTTTTCTTCTCATTATTCACATCAATGAATATTATCGACCTCTATTAAACGATTAGGGCTTTACCAAAAATAAAGTTCCAGCACTTCTCCCCCCGCCATCGACCTCTAACCTCAACCAATTTAGTTAGTGTTTGTGTTCGTGAATACGTTCATTTCCTTAATGAACAAACATGAACACGATGTCTTGTTCGCTAAGTGTTCATGAACCGTTCACGAACATATTATTCCCTTAGCGAATAAGGTCGTGATTGTTCGGTTCATTTACAACCCTACTCCCGTGAGTGAATAATGAAACTGTTTGTTTGCAAAACACAATAAGCTAAATAGTTGTATCTGCTAATCATGGTTTAAACTGACCCTCGTAACGTGCAGCCAACATGCTTGTTTTTCTCCATATTTTGGGAAAATTTCGTTCAAATAACATTTAATAGTTGTAAAAGTGATAAGACATAATAACTTGATCACACTAACGATTTATATTAAATGTAGTACAAAAAATTATTTGTAAAATAAAAAAGTAAATAATTTAATCAAACAAACAAAAATAAATAAATTATAAAAGCATGTATTTTTATAAAAAAAAATATTAATTTATGAATTAAGAAAATTTTAAAGTAATCAATAAAACAGTAGTAATAAATTTAATAAAATAAAAAGAAAGAAAGAAAGAAAGAAAGGAAAGGAAATAAAATAAAAGAACTTAAGTAGATTACAGGTTATGTTCTATAGAAATAAACTTCAGATATGTCATTTTGGCAAAATGGTCATTTTATCTTAAAGTTAACTTAAGTTAATATCAGTTAGCTTAAAGGACAAAGAGCGTGCAAAACATAGAAATAAAGGACATTTTGCGTGTTTTATAAAAAAAGAACAAAAGCGTAATTTAGAATATAAATAAATGACAATTTAGGTAATTTAGTTAAAGAGTTTTATATTAGAGGAGCCCCGCCACTATAGGGGTGAAGGGGGCGTTCGCGGTGAAGGGAATCGGGGACGAGATGCCGCGCGGGGAGGAGGTGCCGCCATCATCTTTCATTGCATGGAGGGGATGGATTTCGGTGACTAGTTACCGCATGAAAGAGAGAGGGAGAGGGTGGCCCACCAGATTTTCAACAAATCAAGTTATTTCCCTTTTTTTAAATGGTTTTCCCCCAACTCATGAGGGATGCACCCCGTACGTTTTTGGGCAAGAAGAGAGTTAGAGAGGGCAAAAGAAATGACATCGTATGATTGGGTTAAAAATATTTTCCCTTCACCTCATTAGGGGCGCCCCTCTTCACCCTAAGGCTTCACCAAAAATTATCCCCTCCAATGAGATATGTAGTGAGCGCTGCCGTGTCACCAAAATACACCCTTCAAGGGCTACATTAGGTTTGATCTAACTAAATGAAGATACAAATTAATTAATCCATGATTCAACGCCTTTTACAATCAAAATTATAAAATTTAAGAAAAAAAATCATAAATATCGAAATCAAGGGTTCGGGTAAAGCAATTTGGGTATGAAAGTCCAACAAATCGCCTGTAATCGTGTGTCACAATGTCTGAAGTCGAACCATTAACTCTATACAATCGCCTATAATCGTTCGTCACAATCGTTTGTCACAAATCACCTATAATCATTTGTCACAATGTTTTTATTCATATTTTACAGACGCGTAACTCTATACAATCCAAAAGTTATTTCCTTTTTAATTTGGACATTTTTCTATCCCGCTTATTTTTACTCGGTTGCTCCAAGTATTGTTTGTCAATTCTTGATTAGTTTTACAAACTGCAACCCTTCTTGGTTAAACACCCTATAATGTGCACAGGACCTCTCTCCCCATTTCCACTGACGGCGACGAGTTCACGACCCTCTCTCCAAGACTCCAACCCTCTCGCACACCTCATCAACCAACCATGCCCTACCTCATGGGTGCAACCATCCAACGAGAGATGCTATTAAATAAGGTAATTTACTAAAGCACAAGCACCATATCATAAGTGAATATTACATCTCTTAAATCTGTCATTACAAAAAAAAAAAAATTAAAATTTAACCAAGTCTATTCCAGCTCCATAAAGAAAAAACGCAATACAAAACTCTTCACCTTTAGAGATAAAGTCTACTCTTTAGTTTATCATGATTTCTGCTCTAGCTGATGCACGTGGATATTGTATCAATTCTTTTACAATAGTAAATTGACCAAGAATATCGACCCGATTGTTGATATGTATATCTACTTTCTTTAGCATAGGGGACTTGGCTAAAATAAGCTTCACGAAATCCATTCCCGTCTTCATGTTGGTGAAGTTTGTTATCTTTATCACCCGGAGATGATCCAAGATTACACATGAGTAGTCTTGATGATCAACAAGGTTTATAATGCTTTGTGACACAGCTTCCGTTGGGTTATTGTCCATCTATTAATAAACAAATAACATTTAGTTTATATAAATAGATAAATATATAACATCTACAGTATTTTACCTTCATTTCAATTTTCTCTGAATTAGAGCTTGTAACCAAAGAAAGAACAGAAAGTAAGTCGGCTTCTCTCCCAAAACACGGTCCAATTATTTGAAGAGATTTGAGGTGGACTTGTGAGGTTGGTTGCTTTTGTCCTGTATCAAAGCACTTTATCCAAAACAAGTTATAACCTATGTTTGATCAACGTTGACTAATTTTGATTGTTGTTTGACTTGACATTTTTTTTTTCAGTCCCGGATACCCTTTCTAGTGGTATGAGATATAATCTTATCACCTTAGCGGGGTATCGACTCATACGCAGATGCTTCACCAAAGGTAAACACTTGAACAACTCAACAAAGTTAGAACTCCAACATCCCAAGAGATGTTTTTCATCACCAACCTGCAGAAAAGACGATACATCCAGATTAAACTACCTATTTTAATCCAATTTCTATTTCAAATAATGTTACCTAAATCAAATATTTTGAAAGTTTTAACATATTTTTGTGCAATTAACCCATTCTGCAAGTACAGATCATACCAGAGTTAAGTCCTTAAGCAGCGGGCAACTGGAGACAAGCCGTTGAAAATCTTTAGCGGTTATGATGACATCGTAAAAGCATAAAGTAACCAGCCTACTGAACCCCTTAAAGGTTACTGGAGGATTAAACACACAGTTGACGAGTTTTAAGACCGTCAAATGTTGCAAGTTGAAGAAAGCTGGCAGTATCTTATGCGCATCACCTGTGCGGATCCAAAGAGTAAATTCCTTTAAGGTAGCATTCCTTGATAGGTGAAGTATTATATGATCGATCTCCCAACAGCTCTTTAGTTGAAGGAGGGCAAGGGAGAATGCGAGTATCGGACCTTGGTGTAGCAGCAAGATCGAGTAAACAATGTGAAAGAGTTTACATTTGACTGGTAAGGTTTCATGAGGAGCTAGGTTCGTTAAGTCATCAAACGCGAGTTTGGGAATGTTTTGACAATGATACCTCCAATTGTGAGATAGAATACTTGTTCTGAATGCGTCTCGTAATGGCATACGAGTAAGAATTGTATGTATTATATTTGGAGGAAGGCTGCTGATCCTATCCAGCAGTAATCCTTGAGCTTCCATCTTAGAAATGTTGCTTTTAACTATGCTTACTCCATAGTTGTTAATGGCGAACAGCGATAAGGTACCTATATGCTACAAAGCGAATAGCGATAAATTTCGGGCGGCTGTTTTATAAATAGTGATACACTAGAAAAAAAAATTAAAAAAATCTTATATTTATATTATTTAAAAATACCATGGTATATATGCTATTTTTCATGTATAATTAACAAAAACCTAAAATTCAGCTATTTTATAGCTATATTTAATTGCTATATTAAAAAAAATGTCGCTATTCATCGCTACGACCCTAATAGCGACACTACCTATACGCCACGTAGCGCGCTATATAATCGCTATTGACAACTATGCTATACTCTTATCACAAATCACTACCTAAAAACGAAGCTCTCTCTGAACCACTTTCACAGTTTCACAATAAATTTTGGGGATATTTCGTTTGCCTTGATGACGGTAATGTAATATATGATTATGTTTGTTTTTGATTTTTTAATTGTTTTTTTTATCTGGGTTATGACTAAATGATCATTGTGAATGATTTGAGCAGATGATGATGATGATTGTTCTACAGTTGTTCCTACTAAACACAAGAAATTCTCTGCTTCTGTTGTAAGATAAGATTTTATTTAATAACATAGATAAGTAGCTTCAGTTTGTTTTTCCTTTCTTTTTTTTTTTTTTTTTGTATTAAAAGATGCATAAAGTTTGGAACTTTTATTTAAGAGTTAAATGCTTAGTTGGTCCCTATTGTACAACAACCGTCACGTCAAGAACAATCACACAAAAATGGTAAAGTTGACAAAGAGTCGGAAACATACACCGAATCAGATATAGAATGTAGTATACTGAATCCAATCAACAATAACTGGATCAATTATTAGAGAATTGATCTAACCGTTCTTTAAACACTTCCCAGTATACCAGTTTTAACTAATTCCTGCTCACAAACCGTTACAACATAATGTAAAGCTATTAAAAGAAACAACAACTAAACTAATCCCCCTAACTTTATTGGACTAGGGCAAACTTTAAAGCATTGGGGATTTGAAATCTACAGTAGAACAAGCGTTACCTCAACAACAATCACACAGAAAAAAGGTACAGTTGACGGTTAATTCGAAACATATATAGAATGCAGTATATATATTGAAGATGAAATCGACAAACAAATGACATGAAACTACAGAAATCGAAGATAATGGATGGAAACAAGTCGCATTTTCATGAAATTAGTACATCTAGGGTTCTTATTTTGGGATTAATCAGAAAACTTGCAAAAGAAGTTACCTCTAGGGTTCTTTCATCTTTGGACGTTCTGACTCGAGAGGAATGAAAAGTTTTAGGCCGCTTATTATATAAAGCCCGTGGTGGTGTTGGTATGCCGGTTATCATGCCACTTTAGCGCCACGTCAACGTCACGTCACACAGGGAACTTCAAGGTTTCTCTCTTTAACTTACAGGGTGTGGGATAAAGCCCTCTTCAGACTATAGCGACCCCCCTTTAACCAATCCTTCATCGATCAACTCAAAAGTTGCTCGTTAACCTGCTGGCGAGAGTCCCATGGCGCCCCCCGTTTAGTTCGGTCGGTATGGATGGTGGCACCCCGGGGGAAGCTATCGGTGGCGAGGTGGCGCCCTCCATACCCTTCGCCCTCCATGTGACTGAAGAAAAGTGGCAAACATAGGGGCCTATTTATGTTTTTTATATTATTTTAAGAGTTAAAAGTGACATTTACGTCCATGTGTTTTGTTCACTTTTGTCATTTCAGAGCAAATTTAAAAATTGTACCGTTTTCCTCCCCGACATTTTGGAAATGTGCCATTTTAGTCCACAAGGTTCTGAGAATGGTTACAAAAGTGGTGAGGGATGTGGGTCAAAGCAGGTTGGATCGGGTTTCAACTTCACTCGTGCTGTTCAAGGGCCGAACCACTATACTAAGCGAGCTCCTAAGTCGCCACAAAATGCTGCAGTGAATCAGTCCCAGGTTAAGATTGCCAATAGATTCTCAGTTCTAGATTTCAATGCGAGTATTAAAAACAATGACATCATTGGTGAACCCATGGACCTCCACCCCCAAGATAATGGTGGTAATGAACATTGTACCACTAAGGAGCAGCCCAGTTTTGATCCGGGTCGTATTCTACCTAAGTGGAGCAGAGAACCGATGGCTAGACCTACTAGTAGGGATTATGGTATAACGGATAGACAGAAAAAACACATTCGGGATGCGCTTCTAAGCAAAGCCCACGCGGTGACAGCGGAGGAGCAAGAGGATTGGTGTGAAGGGGAGCACGAATATTTCTGGGATACATGTAAGGAACTTGGGCTGGACCCGGATTTTTGTGTCATAGATGTGGGTGAAGATGATAGTGGCACGGCAAGTTTTTTCTCGCAACTTGCAAATTCGGGCAAGTATTTTGACCCGGTGGTAGCAAAGCCCCCTAAGCGTAAGTAATTTATGTCGATGCCTTTGATTGTTAGTGGGATGTGGTGGTTCCTGTTTGTTTTGTTTTCCGTCTTTTCGTATGGTTTAAATCGCATCTTAAAGCTGCTGGGTAATGCTTCTAAAGGCTTTCTTCGGTTGCTTATGTACTGTGATATAGGTATGACTTGTTGCCTTATTTGGGTTTTCTTATGGAAGGCCCATTCCATGGGTTTGCTCATATGCGGTTTAAAGGCCCAATGCAATTGGGTTCTAGTGGTGTTGTTTGTTATTGTTATGTTAGCAAAGGATATTATTCCTACTAAGATTTTATGTTTTAGTAGGCATAGTATGGTTTTCGTTTTGAATGGCCCCCAAAGCATGTTTTGGGTATCCATGTGCTATGGTGGGGTATGCCCCTCCAAAAAATACATGTAATATCTTTTTTCTTCTTATTATAGTTTGCCGGGCGAAAGCTCATTTACCCAAAAAAAAAAAAAAATAACCATAGTTAAAAATTTTAGTTAGCTTAGAGGTAAAATTCGTTTGTTTCTAAGCAGCTGGTCACGGGTTCGATCCCGGCCAACTGCAATTTTGACTGTGGTTACCCTTAAGCTAACTGAATTTTTTTTACTACGGTTATTTTTTTGAACTGAAATGACACGTTTCCAAATGTCAGGGAGGAAAATGGTGAAGTTTTGAAATTTGACCTGAAATGGCAAAAGTGAACAACTCACATGGACTTAGACTAATCTTATTGGTTTAAAACATGAACTTTGGACTTAGACTTTATTAGTCACTAATCCTATTGGTTTGATAAAACTGTTTTTATTGTTATTATGGTTGTTCAATATGATTGGTGGCTTGTTTCTGGTCAGTCGCACGCCTCACGGCACTACTCGGCATGTGGAAAATTGAGGGTGTGACATTATGTGTGGAAGAAGGTGCTTCTAAAGATAAAAATGTGTTACAAAAATATTAAAAATTGAAACAAAAAAGAAAAAAAAATACAATATAAATATAAATCATAATTTAATATATTTTTCTATATATATTTTGAGTATTCGTACCTAATATATAAATATGAAGAACTTATTTTAAAATTCACATTATTTTTAATTTTATATAAGATGATTATTAAAAAATATAATTTCTTTTTTATTTTATTATATTTTCATCTAAAGTTTCGAAGCATATTGTGAAACGTTTTCAGTCGCAAAGACCCTTTTGTATTGGTTGAGATGTAATTTTGGAGTAATATGTATCACCTTAAAGAGGTTACAAGTCATACATAGATGGCAAACTCAAATAACTTAGCAAAGTTAGAATTCCAACATCCCAAAAGATGTTTTTTATCGCCAATCTGAAGTAAACATGTATAATACATCGGATTAAAGTAGCTGAATACAGGAGCAAATATAAGACTAATTGCAAACAAAAGTTACCAATTTTGATCCAAACATATTAAAGTAGTAGTATAGAGATCATACCAAAGTGAAGTCTTTAGTACGTAGCGGGCAATTGGAGATAACTTTCACATTTATGCGGACATTGTTACAGGATAAGCTAATCAGCCTACTAAACCCTTTAAAGCAGGAGCAAACATATAGTGACGCTCCGACGGTAGTGTAAATTTGGGAAAAACTTGACGTTTTTTCAATTTCGTTACCCTTTTTTTGAAACGTTACCCCTAGGTGGATTTTATAGATCCGCCACTACTTTAAAAGATACTAGGGGTTACAAGTTTAGTTGTTATTTAGTTTACATTAACTTCAGAATTCTTTTTATATACCATTAAATGAAAATGATCAAATGGGTCAGCGATGGGTGGACAAAGAGAACCAAATGTAGTTTCTGAGAAGGAAAAAATCCGACCAAGCTAGCGAGTCAGACATACCACACGGACCGTTCAAGTAAATCACTATGCTGATAGTTAAATACATAGAGCGAAGTATAAAAATTAACTCTAATGATTCATGAAGTATAAATTTAATTCAAACCTATACACAAGTATTTGTTGTTCGAATTCTACTACATATAAAATATAAGTATCCGACTTGTTAAGTGAATGTAAATAGTCCTGAAAACTTGGTCTAGTGGTAATTTGGTTTGTCCTCCCTAATGGAGAGGCGGGTTCGATTCGGATGGCAAAGATATTAAATAACGACATTGTCAATAGATGATGATGTTAAACTTTCATTACAAAAATCAGAGGTTAACCACATGTACTCCAGCCCTAAAGAGAACTAAAACAACTCACATTCAACTATCCACTTCTAGACACAAAAGCCTGCTTTTAGTATACGATGATTTCTGCTTTAGCCGATGCACGTGGATATTGTATCATTTCTTCAAGTATCTTTACTCTACCATGAATATCAACAACCTGTTCGTTAAGACGTATTGCTACTTTCTTTAGCATCGGAGACTTGGCTAAGATAAGTTTCACGAAATCCATTCCCGTCTTCATGTTGCTGAAGCTAAATATCTCTATGACACGGAGACGATCCAGGGTAACATATGAGTAATCTTGTTGATCAATAAGGTTCATGACCAGTGGCGAAGCTTGAAAATTTCCATCTGGGGGTCGGAAGTCACCGAACCTAAAAATTCTATATAAGTAAATTTTTTTTTTATAAAATCGGGGGGTTAAAAGTCACCGAACCTACACGAAACATACACACATAGCACTACTGAGCGAAAAGTTCGGGGGGTCGGGCGCCCCTCCCGGCCCCTTGAAAGTTGCGCCCTTGTTCATGACGGTTTGTGACACAGCTTCGGTCGGGTAATGTTCCATCTATTATTAATAAACAAATTAATAACATCCCATTACATATAAAAATAAATAGACAATTTCTACATTATTTTACCTCCAATTTAATTGTCTCTATATTCGGAGAGCTTGTAACCAAAAGAAGAATAGACAGTAAGTCGACTTCTCTCCCAAAACATCTGAGATGGGCTAGCGGGGTTGGTAGCTTTTGTGGAATAACACCTTTAGCAAAGCACTTTATCCAAAATATGGATAAAAAATCCGTTAATCAGCTGTATGGTTATGTTAAAGCAATTATAACTATGTTTCATCATGGTCGATGAATTTTGATTGTGTTTGACACTTTGACCTGACAATGATTGACCATGACTAACAAATTTTGATAGGGAAAAAAAAATGTAGTTGCGAAACTAAATTAAGAAATTAGAATTAAAAAATTATATATATATATAATATATAAATAAATAAAACCTTACAGCTAATAATATAATCATGATCTAATATATATTTCTATATATTTTATATATGTATTTATACATTAGACGAAGAAAGTATATAATTTAAAAGGATTAGGATCAAATACAAAGGATCCTAATTGTAAGAAGTGTAAGAAGGATTTATAGAGTGACAAGTGTCCAATAACCTAAAAAACCCACTACACAAAAAAAACCCACTTAAAAAAAAAAAACCTTAAACATCCACCACCAATAAACCCCCCCCACATCACCCACCCAATTTTTTTTTTTTTTTTTTGCCGAGGGGGTGGGGGTTTAGGTTTTTGGGTGGTGGTGGGGGTATAGTTTTTTTATATTTTTTTTTAGGTTTTTTTTTTTTTTTTTTTTTTTTGGGGGGGGGGGGGGGGGGGGGTTAGGTTTTTGAGTGGTGGTGGGGTGGGGGTGGGTGTTTAGGTTTTTGGTGGTGATGTAGTGGGTTTAGTTTTAGGTTATTGGACACTTGTCACTCTATAAATCCTTCTTACACTTCTTACAATTAGAAGCCTTTGTAGAATAACTTGACCCTAATTTAAAAATCATAATAATTTTAATTAAGGATGGCAATTTTTTACACGACCTGACATCCAACCGGAACCCGACAAAAAAAAAAACATGTTTTGGATCGGTTAACACGAACTGTTTTTACTTGGATCGGGTTCGGGTTGACTTGTTTAAAAATAGGGCGAGTTTGAGTTGACCCTCATAAAAACGGGTTGTCCCGTTAACCCTTTTAAGTATTTAAAAAAATTACTTTTTAATTTTTTTTTCATTTTCTATTCTCATATGATACACTTATAATTTCCAATCCATTTTCACTATTTAAAAAACTCATTAATATTACTCATGTTACAACCCAACAACTCCCTTAGAACTCGTTTACATGTATGACTCATTTAAAAGATACGATAGTTAATCGGAACGTGTTCAGGTTGTCCCAAATTTATGTGTGTGGGTTAGAGTTGAGATTTTTGACACGAATAATAATATGTGTTGGGTTCAGGTTGCATACAGGGGCGGACTGAAGACATGCCCAGGGTGGGCGGGCGCACCCCCGGGAAAAAAAATTTTAGTGCTAAGTTCCGTCGAAAATCCCGTCCGCACCCCTTGGAATTTTTCGTCCGCACCCCTTGGATTTCTTCGTCCGCACCCCTTGGATATATTTGTCCGTACCCCTTCGAATTTTTCGTCTGCACACCTTAGGTAAAAAATATTATGGATTTATATTATAATTTTTTTTAGTAAAGTCTGATTTTTTATAAAAAAAAACTATCTATATTAATAGATTATACTACTTCAATTAAGATTTAACCCATTAGTCTGATTTATACAAAGTCTGATTTATACAAAAAGCCCATTAGGCATTAGTCTATTACCCATTTAATTATTTAAACCCAATACCCAACAATACAAAGTTCTGATTTCCACCTCCCGCCCTTCTGTTCTGATTCTGCCCAGCGACCTCCTGGCTCCTGCCTAGCGACTTCTTCAACAAGCCAGCAGCAACAGCAGCCATCGACTTCCATAATTCCGGCCAGAAACTGACCGGAATTCAGCAGGCAGCAGCAACACAGCAGCGACATCATCTAAGGGTTAGTTTTTTGTTTTTTTTATGATTTTACTTGATGATTTACTGTTATTTAGATGATTATGTTATTTAGATGGATTTTACTTGATGATTTACTCTTATTTAGATGGATTTTACTTGATGATTATGTTATTTAGATGGATTTTACTTGATGATTTACTGTTATTTAGATGGTTTTTTTTTAGTTTTTTGGCTTGATGATTATGTTATTTAGATGATTTTTAGGGCCTTAGGGAGTTAGGGGTGATTTTTAGATGATTTTTGGAATGTTGAATTTATGGTCATGGATGATGGATGTATCAATATGATTGTGATAGGAACCATGAGTAGAGACGTTATGGCGCGATTTCTCAAGACTCATGAGATGGGATAAAAAAGTTTAAACTTTTATATGTTTTGAGCTAATTTGGGGTTGTTCTAGTCTTTATAGAATGAGTTTGTTGTCTCTTAATCTCTTATTGATTATATGATTCTAGTATAGGGTTTGAAAATATGAAATTCTAGGGCTTGAAATTCAAAATTTTAAATTGAAAATTAGAGAATATGGGTTATGGTTGAACACTTGAAGATCCTTGTTTATTTTGTATGTGATAGGATTAGGAGGAACCGTGATTAGGGAAGTTATGACGCGATTTCTCAAGAGAAAAGGGGATGAACCACTTTTTTCGTCGGATTCTTCTAACTGAAGACTAAGGTATGTTTTTTTGAACTTTGATGCCTTTTTGTTTACTTACTTATGATGTTCTTTTATGATGTTTACTTGTTTTACTTGAAACTTTGTTTGTTTATATGATAGGAAGTTAGGAACTAGGGTTTGATTCTTTGAAAATTAAAATTGAACCGACCTGACCCGCTATGAAACTTTGTTTGTTTATGTTTACTTGTTTTACATGACCCGACCCGATCCGACCCCCTATGAAACTTTGTTTGTTTATGTTTACTTGTTTTACATGACCCGACCCGATCCGACCCGCTATGAACCGAAGTTTTTTTTATATAGCTACGGGTCTAAAATCTTTAAAAAATTTCTGCACCCCCAGGAAAAAAATCCTGGGTCCGCCACTGGTTGCATATTTCATCAACCCATCCCACCAACCCGACATGATTGACACCTATTTTAAAAGTTAATTTACCAGTGGTTATTAAAAACAATAAACTTGTATTTTATTTTATTTAAATTGCTTGAAAATTCTGATACAAACTTAAATTTAAAGATATATGTACGACGATTTTTTTCAGTTGCAAATACCCATTCTGATGGTATGAGATATAAGCTTGGAGTAATATGCATCACCTGAATGGAGTAAGAACTCATACACAGACGCTCAACCAAAGGTAAACGCTCAAATAACTCAATGAAGTTACAACTCCAACGTCCCAAAAAATGTCTTTCAAAGCAAATCTGCAGATAATATAACACATCCAAACAGTGAGTAACAACTTTGAGCCAATTTATATTTCAAACAATAGTATAGATCATACCAGAGTGAAATCTTTAAGTAGCGGGCAATTGGAGATAAATCGTAGAAAAACTTCAGCTGTTATGCTGACATTGTAAAAGTGTAATATAACCAGCCTTTCAAACCCTTTAATGGTTACCGGAGGTTGAAATGCACAATTGAAGAGATTTAGGGCTGTCAAATGTTGCAAGTTGAAGAAAGCCGGCAGTAGCTTATACTCATCCCTTGACCAGATCCAAAGTTGAAATTTCTTCAAAGCCCGTGGTGGTGTTTGTATGCCGGTTATCATGCCACTTTAGCGCCACGTCAACGTCACGTCACACAGGGAACTTCAAGGTTTCTCTCTTTAACTTACAGGGTGTGGGATAAAGCCCTCTTCAGACTATAGCGACCCCCCTTTAACCAATCCTTCATCGATCAACTCAAAAGTTGCTCGTTAACCTGCTGGCGAGAGTCCCATGGCGCCCCCCGTTTAGTTCGGTCGGTATGGATGGTGGCACCCCGGGGGAAGCTATCGGTGGCGAGGTGGCGCCCTTCATACCCTTCGCCCTCCATGTGACTGAAGAAAAGTGGCAAACATAGGGGCCTATTTATGTTTTTTATATTATTTTAAGAGTTAAAAGTGACATTTACGTCCATGTGTTTTGTTCACTTTTGTCATTTCAGAGCAAATTTAAAAATTGTACCGTTTTCCTCCCCGACATTTTGGAAATGTGCCATTTTAGTCCACAAAATAACCATAGTTAAAAATTTTAGTTAGCTTATAGGTAAAATTCGTTTGTTTCTAAGCAGCTAGTCACGGGTTCGATCCCGGCCAACTGCAATTTTGACTGTGGTTACCCCTAAGCTAACTGAATTTTTTTACTACGGTTATTTTTTTGTACTGAAATGACACGTTTCCAAAATGTCAGGGAGGAAAATGGTGAAGTTTTGAAATTTAACCTGAAATGGCAAAAGTGAACAACCCACAGGGACGTAAATGACACATAACTCTTATTTTAAACTTGGTTTTACTCCTGTGTGGCTGTAAACTAACCGAACGTTCAGTGAACAGTTCGTGAACCGTTCGTGAACCGTTCAACGGGAAATTCGTTTACGTTCGTTCGTTTCATGAACAAGAAATTTCAAATTGGATTAGTTAAATGAACGAACACGAATAGAGGTGTCGTTCGTTCAATTGTGTTCATTATCGTTTGTTCGTGTTCGTTTATTTATGTCGTTCATTAAAGATTTTAGTACATTTATTTATTTTATCTAAACTTTTCATATTCTTTAATTCTTTTTTATTTTATTATTCTAACAAATAGAATATGAAACCTCATTTTCCACCATGTTTATGCACCATTTCCCTTTTCTTCTCATTATTCACATCAATGAATATTATCGACCTCAATTAAACGATTAGGGCTTTACCAAAAATAAAGTTCCAGCACTTCTCCCCCCGCCATCAACCTCTAACCTCAACCAATTTAGTTAGTGTTTGTTTGTGTTCGTGAATACGTTCATTTCCTTAATGAACAAACATGAACACGACGTCTTGTTCGCTAAGTGTTCATGAACCGTTCACGAACACATTATTCCCTTAGCGAATAGGGTCGTGATTGTTCGGTTCATTTACAACCCTACTCCCGTGAGTGAATAATGAAGCTGTTTGTTTGCAAAACACAATATGCTAAATAGTTGTATCTGCTAATCATGGTTTAAACTGACTCTCGTAACGTGCAATCAACATGCTTGTTTTTCTTCATATTTTGGGAAAATTTCGTTCAAATAACATTTAATAGTTGTAAAAGTGATAAAACATAATAACTTGATCACACTAACGATTTATATTAAATGTACTACAAAAAATTATTTGTAAAATAAAAAAGTAAATAATTTAATCAAACAAACAAAAATAAATAAATTATAAAAACATGTATTTTTATAAAAAAAATATTAATTTATGAATTAAGAAAATTTTAAAGTAATCAATAAAACAGTAGTAATAAATTTAATAAAATAAAAAGAAAGAAAGAAAGAAAGAAAGAAAGAAAGGAAAGAAAATAAAATAAAAGAACTTAAGTAGATTACAGGTTATGTTCTATAGAAATAAACTTCAGATATGTCATTTTGGCAAAATGGTCATTTTATCTTAAAGTTAACTTAAGTTAATATCAGTTAGCTTAAAGGACAAAGAGCGTGCAAAACATAGAAATAAAGGACATTTTGCGTGTTTTATAAAAAAAAGAACAAAAACGTAATTTAGAATATAAATAAATGACAATTTAGGTAATTTAGTTAAAGAGTTTTATATTAGAGGAGCCCCGCCACTATAAGGGTGAAGGGGGCGTTCGCGGTGAAGGGGATCGGGGACGAGATGCCGCGCGGGGAGGAGGTGCCGCCATCATCTTTCATTGCATGGAGGGGATGGATTTCGGTGACTAGTTACCGCATGAAAGAGAGAGGGAGAGGGTGGCTCACCAGATTTTCATCCAATCAAGTTATTTCCCTTTTTTTAAATGGTTTTCCCCCAACTCATGAGGGGTGCACCCCGTACGTTTTTGGGCAAGAAGAGAGTTAGGTGGTGTTTGTTTTTTGGCCAGAAGCACTTCTGGCCACTTATGTCTGCGCCGCGCAGACGCGCGCAGACATTGGAGGTCTGCAGCTCGTTTGTTTTCCGGAACCAACGACCTCCACCTCCGCCGCAATCATCATCATCATCATCATCATCATCATCATCATCATCATCATCATCATCATCATCATCATCGATCCCAAACAAAACCCCCACCAAAAACACACATACCTGAATTGATCTCTGCATCATCATCGATCCCAAACAAACCCCCCCCAAATCGATCTCTGCTACACACCCCTCTCTGAAACCCTAATCGATCCCAAAACTCCCAAATCGAAACCCTAATCGGTGCGGCTCCCAAAACCCCCAAACCGAATCATCATCATCATCATCATCGATCGCGACGGGGTGGAAGGAGGAGGTGGGTGGTTGTTCGGTGGAGGAGGTGGAAGTGACGGGGTGGGTGGTTGTGGAGGTGGCAGCGAGGTGGTGACGGTGGTGGCGGTGGTGAAAGCAGAGAGAGAGAGTGAAGAGTGTGTGTGTATTGTGTGTGTTTTTTTGTGTGAAGAGGTTTATGTAAAAACAAAAAAAACAAACCCTCTTCTCCTTGCAGACTGCAGACATTTGGTCCACCTCTTCACCTGCAGATGTCTGCAGATGTGGTCCGCAGACTGCAGACCTTTTCCTGCAGAAAAAACAAACACCACCTTAGAGAGGGCAAAAGAAATGGCATCGTATGATTGGGTTAAAAATATTTTCCCTTCACCTCATTAGGGACGCCCCCTTCACCCTAAGGCTTCACCAAAAATTATCCCCTCCAATGGGATATGTAGTGAGCGCTGCCGAGTCACCAAAATACACCCTTCAAGGGCTACATTAGGTTTGATCTAACTAAATGAAGATACAAATTAATTAATCCATGATTCAATGCCTTTTACAATCAAAATTATAAAATTTTAAGAAAAAAAATCATAAATATCAAAATCAAGGGTTCGGGTAAAGCAATTTGGGTATGAAAGTCCAACAAATCGCCTGTAATCGTGTGTCACAATGTCTGAAGTCGAACCACTAACTCTATACAATCGCCTATAATCGTTCGTCACAATCGTTTGTCACAAATCACCTATAATCATTTGTCACAATGTTTTTATTCATATTTTACGGACGCGTAACTCTATACAATCCAAAAGTTATTTCCTTTTTAATTTGGACATTTTTTTATCCCCACTTATTTTTACTCGGTTGCTCCAAATTTTGTTTGTCAATTCTTGATTAGTTTTACAAACCGCAACCCTTCTTGGTTAAACACCCTATAATGTGCACAGGACCTCTCTCCCCATTTCCACTGACGGCGACGAGTTCACGACCCTCTCTCCAAGACTCCAACCCTCTCGCACACCTCATCAACCAACCATGCCCTACCTCATGGGTGCAACCATCCAACGAGAGATGCTCTTAAATAAGGTAATTTACTAAAGCACAAGCACTATATCATAAGTGAATATTACATCTCTTAAAACTGTCATTACAAAAAAACTAAAATTTAACCAAGTCTATTCCAGCTCCATAAAGAAAAAACGCAATACAAGTCACATTCAACTCTTCACCTTTAGACATAAAGTCTACTCTTTAGTTGATCATGATTTCTGCTCTAGCTGATGCACGTGGATATTGTATCAATTCTTTTACAATAGTAAATTGACCAAGAATATCGACCCGATTGTTGATATGTATATCTACTTTCTTTAGCATAGGGGACTTGGCTAAAATAAGCTTCACGAAATCCATTCCCGTCTTCATGTTGGTGAAGTTTGTTATCTTTATCACCCGGAGATGATCCAAGATAACACATGAGTAGTCTTGATGATCAACAAGGTTTATAATGCTTTGTGACACAGCTTCCGTTGGGTTATTGTCCATCTATTAATAAACAAATAACATTTAGTTTATATAAATAGATAAATATATAACATCTACAGTATTTTACCTTCATTTCAATTTTCTCTGAATTAGAGCTTGTAACCAAAGAAAGAACAGAAAATAAGTCGGCTTCTCTCCCAAAACACGGGCCAATTATTTGAAGAGATTTGAGGTGGACTTGTGAGATTGGTAGCTTTTGTCCTGTATCAAAGCACTTTATCCGAAACAAGTTATA
>JARYGA010036991.1:0-29479 GCA_030545235.1 Helianthus tuberosus
ACACTTGGTGAGAACGAGAACCAAGTGTGACAAAATATAAGACAATAAGAAACGCGCTTGGTGAGGACGAGAACCAGGTTGGACGTGTTATGAGAAATGATAACAAGAAACGCGCTTGGTGAGAACGAGAACCAAGTAGGATGCGTTATGAGAAATAGTGTCACGAATAGGGTACAGAAGCACCATTAATCGTGTACATACTTAGACCGCAGAACAAAAGGTTAGATCTAATGGGTTCCGGGCAGCCCCACTCTTGGCCACTCTTTTACCAAGCAGTGTTTTTGTGTCTCAGTCGTGAATCGACTACAGAAAAATGCCTATGGTTTGGTGACTTCCTATGTCGTGCCACATGTTAATGGCTTTGCAACTCATTAACAATTTGATATTTACAGAAATACTGTATTTACATAAAATTCATACCATACTAAAATTGATATATAACTTGAAGTACGTGGGGTACTCAAGAAAATGAGAATTATACTTGAGTACGTGGGGTACTCAAGAGGAAATTGAATTATACATGTGTACGTGGTGTACACATGAAACTGAATCTATATATGAAAACTTGACTTACTCACAAACTATGTTTTCACACAAAGTATACAAACATGAAATACAAAACTGCATGAATTCACACCAACTTTATGTTGACGTTTTTCCAAAAACTCACATGTATTTCAGGTAACTAGGATGGATGTGCGCGTGGTCTTGCTTATGCTCATGGATGTCGCTTGTGTTTAACTTTAAATAAAGTTGTAAACTTTTAAGACAATGTTTTATGCTGTCTGGCGATATAAACGCTAAACTTATGTTTTCAAATTATGGTATTTGATGTTATTTTACGAGCATGTAGCATGTTTACTCTTCGTATGCAATGAGAACCTTTCATGATCCCACCTCGTGCTTCCGCCGTAGAAAGGGGTGTGACACTGAGCACGTAACTAGCCCGCGCAGGGTATGGGTGGTTGAAGGCTCCTATTCAGAATGCTAAGTGTTGAATGTGGTGTTTTCTCTTGTTGAGACCTCTCGCTAGATCAATACATGATGATGTAACGCGCGCGAGGTTGGCAGTAAACAAGTTGATGAATAAGGAGTATGGTCCTGCGCGCGACCTGGATGAGGTATGCGCGGCCTTTTTGGGACCATACCCCTTCAGGATCTTTTTATCATCTATTATATATATTTTAATGATTACATACATGTTAAAAGTAGTTTACAATTTTACATATGTTTAATAGCCAAATTATATATATGTGTAATAACTAGTTACATATATGTAAAAAAAACTAGTTTACATATGTGTAATTATAAAATTACATCTAAAAAATGATAAAATTACTCTTAACATGTATGTAATCGTAAAAATACACATAATAAATGATAAAATTATCCTAAACATAAAAATATATAAATAAAAAGATTGTTTATTAGGAGTTCTGCGAGTTCTGTAAATATTTATGGTTCTGAAATGATCCTGGCCCTATATATATATATATATATAGGTAGAGGATCTTGTACATTAATCCAGAAGTGTGAGAAGTGTATTATAACACTATATATAACACTATATAACACCATATAAATACCGTATAACACGATGTAACACCATATAACACTATGTAACACTATATTTTGTCTGATAGCATGTCTATGATAAATGTATAGTGTTATATATTGTTATATAGTGTTATATGGTGTTGTATGGTGTTACATAGTGTTATACGGGGTTTATATGGTGTTATATAGTGTTATATATAGTGTTATAATACACTTCTTACACTTCTCACACTTCTGAATTAATGTACACTATCCCTACCCTATATATATATATATTGTTTAGCGTAAAAATTTTAAAGTAAATAATATATTTTCGTCGAAATAGAAAATAATATATATTTATTGGGTAGGGATAGTGTACATTAATTCAGAAGTGTGAGAAGTGTATTATAACACTATATAACACCATATAAACACCGTATAACACTATTTAACACCATAACACTATGTAACCCTATATAACACTATACATCTATCATAGACATGCTATCAGACAAAATATAGTGTTATATTTGTTATATAGTGTTATATAGTTACATAGTGTTACATGGTGTTACATAGTGTTATACTGTGTTTATATGGTGTTATATAGTGTTATAATACACTTCTCACACTTCTGAATTAATGTAGAGGATCCTCTACCTATATTTATACATCATTTTACATATATCTTTGCAAAACACGTATTCGCATAATGTCTTCAAGTATTCCTAAACTCGTCTAAGCAAATCATCTATGTAACATGTCAACACGTATCGTCATGTTTTAATAAGATAATTCAAATAATCGTTCGACATAATTATAATGTATATATATTTATTTAAGCTTTGTTTATATATATACACACAACTATTATTCCGTTTAATCATGGCAATTTGAACGCACTAGTAAACGTTGCAAGTATTCATACAATGCTATCATAATATATAAGTCACATGATATTATCCAACAAACAAATATATATTATAAAAATGTATTTATTTTCACTTCCAAATTTCTACAAGTTATTATTCCCCAAAAATAACTAAACTTACATATTGTTATAACATAAAAACTAATATTTTTCATATAATAATTTCCTAGGGTTTTTAAAATGTTAGATATGTTTTTATATAATATGTAATTATACATATTTTAAATCCAAAAATTCCAAGACTTGTTATCTATATTTCTATCTATATACACTATATAAAGCATTTCCTTAGGACTAACATGTAATTTCCTCCCCCAATTTTAAGACGGCAGTCCAATAGTCATACCTATTACCCTAATTTTTCATCCTTTCCTCCCAAGTTTGCCCCTAATTCAATGTCGCCTACATGATTCTTGCACAACGAATTAAGACTCCTCCCATCTCTATTCTTTCTATTGATAACAACGGTTCTTGAATCACTGAAACGACAAGACTCTATCAACAGTCATCAGTTACAAAGATCCAAGTTAATGAATGAAAATCCTTTCATCTTTCTTCCATCCAAACCAAACGTATAAGATTTAACTCCCCCCTTAACAAAGCCATTGCTAGCCCTTTTCCTTCTTTATGCACCCAATAAACAATTAGAGAGATCCCATTTATCGATGAGAGAGGGAGAACTATCAGACAGACTCAGGAAGAGAGAAGAAGAGAGGAAAACCGACAAGGATAATATTAGGCGTGGGGGTTGCACGGATCACCGGCGATGATTCCGGCAAGGATAAAAGGAGTCAGCGGATGGTATTTTTTGTTTACTCACACTTTTTAAAACATCCGTCACTGTTTTCCTTCCTTCAATATGAACCGGGTTTCTTTCTTTTTCTTGAATATCATAAGTTGTTGTTATTTATATATATGGTATAGAAGTGGGACTTGTGCATTTTCCGGTCGACATTATGGGACTAATATTATTCCCAGTTTTTTTATTTATTTTATTTTTTTGCATTCATTTCTGACAAATTTAAATATGTGATAAATCCATAAATTGACACCTCTAGCATATAATATTGTAGGAGAAAGCAGAGACTGATTCAGAAGACTGCGACAAAGCTTTTGCTTTAAAGCTCGACCGCTACCTAGCTTCTATAACGAAAGAGAAACACCAAAAAGCTCAATAAAGAAGTTATCAAACGGGTCGGGTCAGGGTTATATACATATTGAAGGATGGAAACACCTGTTCATCCTTCAGCTGTTAGAAGCAAAACACCTGGCCAAAAATGGCACATTTTCTCAGCTGTGTAAGTTGTTCCGCTAATGAGTAATCATACTTTAGTTCTTACCTCGTATGGGCTAACAAACACATCTAAATTTTGTTATTTTTGTTTGTCAGTGCACCGATAGCTCAAAGTCCCTTACCGCATATAGAAACAAGTTACAATCACCAACTGTATCATCCCCGTTCACCTTGCGAAAGTCGCCCGTAGAAAACAGGCAAGAATTCACATTGGTTTCTCTTTTAATGAAAGCACCGGTTTCTTAATTGGTATTATTTGTTTGTTCATTTTCAGAAGCTCGAAGAAAAGTTTAATGAAAAAGAAGTGCAGAAAATGCAGCTAACCCGCGAACCCATACGAGTCAATTTGGGGTTGAACCCGCGGACCCGTTTAGGTTAACAGTCTGGGTTCGGGTCAACCCGGTCAGGTTGGTGGGTTAACCCGTTTAACACATTAATATATTTTATGTTAGAAATTAAATGGGGTATTTATTTTATGCCATAATTATAACTTAAAAAGAGGTATAAACATAAGATTTTATAACTTAAATATAATTATGTTATATGCATTTGTGTTTTTTAAGTAAATTTTAATTTTAAGATATTAAAATAAGAAAAAAAATAAAAAAATCGGGTTGAATGGGTCGTGTTCGGGTCAACCCACAAAACTTCGGGGTCGTGTTCGGGTTCGTATGTATAATACGATTTTCGGGTTCGGGTTGAGCCCGCCAACCCGCAAACATGACCCGTTCTTGTTTATTATCTTTTTAACCATTAATTCTCATATTTCATGTCATTATCTTTTTAACCATTAATTCTCATATTTCATGTCATACCTGTCTTATCAACTGTTTTGACTTTCGAATTTGAAAGTTTACACATCCTATTATCAAATCAAAAATTTTGATTAATCGTTTCAGACTACTACTGTATCTTCTTCGGTTGAAGGATCCAATGGCCATAATAAAAGCGGAAGTTACAGAGTTTTGTTGCTGATCAGATCACTTATTCTGATGCGCCGTCATCGTTTACGACTTGATCTGCGGTCTAAACTCTACTTTCTGTGTATGAATGAATAATAATCTTCGATTTATTCGGTTGTTATTTGCATATGACTTGTTTATTTCTTGTTTGATGATATCCAGATGATTGTTATTCTTTTTAATTATATTACGTTTAGTTGTTTAATAATTGTTTTTTGTATTACGTTTAGTTGTCGGTGTTATAAGAACAGCAGGGGGTGGGGTTTCGGCGAGTCGAACTTGACACGACGATGGCTATGGATTACGACAATGGAAGATGACAAGACATCTTCTCGAGTTCTTGGTCCAATAGTCTATCTGAATCTCTCTTTTCCAGTTCTTGGATGCGTTTATTAGTTGAAAATTTACATCTTTTGGATGGTTTGGAAACGGAGGACAGGGCCGAATCACGTTGATATACTCATGTTTACAATGAAATATTCGTTCCTACCATGAAGCTATTGTTGGTAGAGCTTGCTTCATCAGCAGTGGTTGCTAAAACCATGTTTACATGCCCACCGCTGAGCACTAAAAGGCGAATCCATTCTTGAATGCGAATAGAAGATGTCTGCTCAAATGCGGTATGTGTAAACAAATTTGTTTTTATGTCAGCCACTGATTGGTAGTTTGGTCTTATTTTATTGATTGTAGTCATCTATTTACTTTACTTATCTTAAATGGGGATGAGTTTGTGAGTGTAGAGAGGGTGACCATGGAAATGGCGAAATAGCTCGACTTGATCCAGTTGGAGATGAAACGAACCAAACTGATTTTTTAATCACCTCAGAAACTAACGGAAAACGAGTTCAAACAACACTGTAAATTGTCCATTTCGCCAATACAATCTCTTTTACATGTGTACGGAGCTCCCGCCGCAACGCGCGGGTTTCCCACTTTTTTTTTTGAACAGTAAACTTCATTAACACAGGACGAGTCCTCAAATCGAGGACCGCCTAAAAAACACGCCAATTACATCATGTACATGGGGTATTTGGCCCAATCGTTCCACCTAATAGATTTAAATTGGTTTCCCACTTAATGTTATATAATGTTTAATGTGTATAGTGTGCTTATTTGTTTTTTTGTTATTTTCAGTTTTTTTTTCTTTTTTTTTTTTGCTCTTTAAAGCTTTCGAGCATATTGTTACGACGTGATTTTTTCATTACGTTTACATATAAATTTTGATTCAAAATAGACTAACGTGTATACCGATGAACATAATAATTTTTGTACAAAGTAAATACTTGTAAATTTCATAGGCGATATGGGTTGCACGGGGCAATTCGGTTTGATTCGGTCCGGTTCAACAACTTATGCACACCCTTAACATCACCAACTAGAGTATTGTGGTTCCCGCCGCAACGCGCGGGGACCCCACTATAATAATATAAACTTTTCTAAATACTTATTCCTTGTATTTTATGACAATATATATATATATATTCTAAAAACAACATTTTTCAATAAACTCTCCAAGTCTTGTAACTCATTTTTATTAAATTCCATTTAATAAAACATAATAACACGTACAACATCAAGACTCTTACCTCCACATTTATCCTATTCAACACATAATCAATCATCATGTTTATAACATATTCAAAAGCATAAGAACACATTCATATGTTCAAGCATGTTCGTAATCATAATTCATTATATTTATCATAAACAACACTATCATCGCCAATCTTATCTAATAAATACAATTATCATTCATAACATACATCTATACATACACTAATTCAAGAAATAATCAACAACAAACAATCCAACTCACCCCTTAGGGTTCTCGGCCCAAACACACGCCATTTGTTTTAGTTTGTTTTTATTCCTTGAAAACATTATGTTTACATCATATCTCGGCTAGATATAACACTTAAAACCATAGAAATAAAATAAACAAGATTTGGGTTCTCGGTGTTCTTACCACCAAGATACCGATGTCGTCTAAGGATACATGAGCTTTTAGTACCGAAGTGTCATTAACGTCTAGTCAAACCATAAAAATAGTTGTTTTAGTAGGGATGGTTTTGAAATCAATATAAGAAATGATCACTTGGGCTTTCACTCTCCCTTGTTGGTGTCGTTAACTAAATTGATTATGAATGCCCAAAAGTTTACTTTAAAAACACCATACGCCTTTTGGATAGTTGTTCTGAGTACTCTGCGAGACAACCATCTAAAGTCGTTCTTTGAAGACCTAGTAAAAGTTGTGTGTGTTAATGCATAAAGTTGTATGACCCCATTTTGTGGGTGTCGTTGCATCTCAAGAATATTGAAAAGAAGCATTAGGGCGACCATCTACAATGTTATATTCAAACCCACAATTTTAAACAGAAGCAGCAGGGCGGTACTATCGCTCGTTGGGGTTTAGTATTCCACCAATCACTATAGACCTCTTGGTTTGAAGATATCTTTCCAAGAATAGTGAAGATGAAATTGATCAAGTCCTTAGCACTTAGATTTTGCCACCAAGCTGAAGCAAGAATTACCAAACCCAAAGTCTCGAACCATAACCTCTAACCTTCTTTCAAGCAATTAACATATTATTAGTACATATACATAGAAATCATGAATATTTGACTCAACAAACACAAGGTTAATGATTTGTTTCTAAAAGTGTATAAAACTCAATTTCAATATGGTAATTAGTACTTAAAGTCATACCCATACACACGCCTTAAGTTTATCCATAACCCGTTTAATTAACTACCCATCAAGGCTTTGATCCCCCCCAAGTGACCAAAAGAACTTTCGTCACTCATGGCTTTAAAGATAGACATTAACAAACTTGATTGGATTTTATAAATAATCACAAGATTGAAACTATATTAGACTTGTTCTTACAATATTAGGATTACAAAATCAATGTAGAAAGGATATAGAATTAGAGTATAATCTAGGGGAAAGGACAGATTGAACAAGAAAATGGAAGAGTGAAGCTTTAATTTATAGGTTGAACTGGGCGACCGGGCACGAGTTGTGCCTAGTACAAGATCTTGCAGAATTTTCATACAATGATTCGCACATGACATAGTACTTAGGCACGGGGTGTGTTCAACTCTTGTGGGCCTAGGAAGACCTTTATATGTTAATTGGAGATTATTTTTTTCGTTTTCGGGAGGCATGGGGCGTGTCAAGTGGGCACAGGAGTGCCTCAGGGACACCAAACATTTTTTATCGTTTTTCTTTAGAAAGCACGACCTGTTCCTACTAGGTACAGCCAGTGCCTTGTTGTGTTTACCATATTTTTAGCTTCGTCTCATGGAGATACTCAAGATTCATATATTGTGGTCCACGTAACTCATTTCCTAACTTGTGATATATTTTTGTGAAGTTTTGGTCTTTTCTTGTTGCAACGTTATCTTTAGTTGGCTAAGGGGACCACCACTTTATCATGTCTCAAGGAGATCACTATTTTCTGACTGGAGGATTAGGCACAACCCGTGTCTTGAGCTCTAACTTGATATTTTCTCCATTATTGGTTTCTTTTGTCATTTTGCGGCTCGATTGTCCTGAAAATCAGAGGTAAACAAAATTAGAACTAATTTACTAATATTTTCAAGACAAAAATCTTAAATGTGTTTTAAATGATATGATAAATATGTATAATTATACGCATATATGTAAGACCCAGCTTTTTATAACAAGATTAATGATACAAAACAAGGAATTGATACTAAAATATCAAGTTTACAAAAACTTTCTTAATTAAAAGACCATATTTGATCCTGGGATTTCAGTTAAAAGGAAAATATTCATTAAACATACAAAACATAACTTCAAGCGTCTACTAGATAACGTTTGAAAACATAGTTCAAGTATCTACATAATGCTAAGACAAAATAGATCAAGTGCGGAAGCTTCGTTTAGTGCGTTCGGTTCTTGATAATAGCTTGATCACCATCCGAATTTGGTTCCATATTCACCTACGGTCAAAACCATTTAAAATTATTAGTTTGACACTTTAAACACCAAGTATAAGCAAGTTCCATACTCAAAGTATCAAAAAACAAGAAAATCTTGGTTCTAGGTGCTGGCGTCGCGCGAGGGAGGCCGTGGCGTCGTGCCACCGCCGTTGCGTCACGCGAGGGAGGCCGGGGCGTCTCGCCAGCAACGATTTTCGACAGATTGTTGTTGTGTTGAGCTGCTAATTTGACCCAGCACTATTTTTCCAAGTTTCAAACTTTAAATCGGCATAACTTTTGACTCGGGCGTCCGTTTTAGCCGATTCTTTTTCCTACGTGACCGTAATTTAATTACGGACGCGTTTATCAACACGTTTTGCATAAAAATATCATTTCAAGAGCAGTTGACTTTTATTTCATCTCTTGTTTATTCAACCCATTTGTTACAAGTTCCCTAACTTGCATTGTTGACACCTTTAATTTCAAACCATATCACCCGTTTCCATGTTTACCAATTATGACTTTCGCTTCCCTCCCGAGAGCGCTCATGTCATAACTATCATGCTTAATCCTAAGGATTTAATCATGCTTTTTCGGAATCGATTGGCAAACAAATGTTCCGAACTATACTCCCTCTACAAGGACTCATGCTTTTACAACGGAAATGTGTGTCCGTTACACGACCTACACTTGACTATATAACCAATCACAAGTGGTAATTATATATTTCTATGTTCGTAACACAACTTGTTTTGACCCGTTTGGGTGCCGAATGGGTGTCTCCATTGCTAGATACCTCCAAACTCGAATTCTAACTCATGTTTTGACCCATCTTACTTGTTTAAGGCTCTTTGTCACTTCCGTGACTTAATGGTTTCACTTGTTTACCAATTATCAATATAACAAAGTAAGACTAACAATTAACGTAATGTAGCGAAACAATAGGTCGCGTACCTTCAAAGTGTACCCTTCAAGCGCGTATCTCCTCCCCCGGCTTGTCCCCTCGACGATCCGGATTCTTTGCCTAAGGAGTTCAATTCAACTTCAATTTAGAACCCTTTTTGTAATTAAAACACATAATTTGCCATAGTAGTCAATTATGCATTTTCATCCGAGTTTTAACATATAAATCCCCACTTAGGCATTTCAACAAACACCTAGCGGGTCAGATTTTCACATAATCAATATCAAGTTCATGACTTGTTATCTTATCTAAATCAACTTTAATTGGACAATTATACATATATTTCAACATCAATATTTCAGAAATTATCTCATAAATTCAGATTACACTAGAACAAGAATCTTAACCCTAGTGTTTATCAAGTTCTACTAACTTATTAATCACCCATTATGGTGGTTATGAACCTTACAAGTATCATGCAAGATTTTGACAAGGAATCATCTAGGGTTTGTCCCTAAACCTCATAACACTTTCAAGATTCCTCCATGCATGACATATTGAAGCTCAATTTCAGTTTCTCACAATTAACCTAGAATTTATGGTGAATCAAAACATCACAATTTTACATACCTTATGATCCTTTCAACTAGATGATCATGAATTTGTGCTCAAAAATTGATTTAGACTTGATTTAGGCTTCTGATTTTGAGCTTTTGTGAGGATTTGGGTTTGAAAAGAAAACCCTGGTCGCCCCCCTCTTGTTTTGTTCGACCAGACACTCACGTATGTGGGTGTTTGGTATGTTAATTTCTTATTTCAACATTCCACTTTCAATCTTTGCAAGTTTGCTCCCTTAGCTTTGTTTAATTTATAATCTAAGTGTTTTAACCTTATTAAATGCAACTACAAGGCTCGTAGCTGACTGGGTTATAATTTCCTAGTTAGCTGGTTCCTGTTTAATTAGCGCTTTAAAATTCTGATTTAGAGTTTTATAAATTCCGGGTTGTTACAAGTCCACCCCCCTTAAAAAGGGTTTCGTCCCCGAAACCTAATTACGTACCGAATAGTGTAGGGTAGAGTCGTTGCATCTCCTCCTCGGATTCCCATGTGGTATCCGAACCCTTCCGGTGTTCCTATTTGACCTTTACTTGATTGATTTCTTTATTTCTTAAGATTTTTACCTTACGATCCAAAATCGCAATGGGCTTCACCACATAGTTAAGTCTATCATCCACCTTGATGTCATCATATTGGATATAGGTTGTTTCATCCGCTAAACATTTCCGAAGATGTGACACATGAAACGTGCTATGAATTCCGCTTAATCCTTCCGGTAGTTCAAGGCGGTATGCTACCTTCCCTACTCGTTCGACAATTGTAAACGTCCCAATAAATCTTGGGCTTAATTTTCCCCTCTTTCTATATCGGATAACCCCCTTCCATGGGGATACCTTGAGCATGACTTTGTCGCCAACCTGAAACTCGATTGGTCTTCGCATTTTGTCCGCATACGACTTTTGTCTATCTTGTGCCGCTTTCAAGTGTGCCCGAACCACCTCAATCTTTTCATTAGTAGCTCGAACTATATCTTTGTGAGCGAGTTCGCGTGGACCCACCTCACCCCAACACACCGGGGTCCGGCACTTCCTACCGTAAATCATTTCATACGGTGCCATCCCGATACTAGTATGGTAGCTGTTGTTATATGAAAATTCGACCAAAGGTAGATAAACCACCCAACTACCTCCGAAGTCAATAATACATGCTCGTAGCATGTCCTCCAACGTTTGTATTGTTCTTTCACTCTGTCCATCCGTCTGAGGATGGTACGCAGTACTGATGAACAATTTGGTTCCAATTTGCTCATGGAAATCTCGCCAGATATTTGAAGTGAACCGGGTATCCCTATCGGACACGGTGGATACCGGTACTCCGTGGCGTGCCACTATCTCATTAGTGTAAACCTCCGATATCTTTTCTGACGTATAAGTCTCACGTATTGGAATAAAGTGAGCTTTCTTTGTCAATCTATCAACAACTACTACCCATATAGCATCAAATCCGCGGTTCGTCCTCGGTAGTTTGGTTAACAGGTCCATTGTAATATGTTCCCATTTCCAAACTGGAATTTCCAACGGTTGAAGTTTACCGTATGGTTTTTGGTGTTCTGCCTAGACTTGTAGACATGTCAGGCACTTCTCTACGTATTTCACTACATCTCTTTTCATTCCGGGCCACCAATAGTTTTGCTTCAAGTCATTATACATCTAGGTCGCTCCCGGATGGATGGAATTACGGGATTTGTGAGCTTCATCTAGTAGAAGCTTTTTAACTCCGCATGTGTCAGGAACCCAGATTCTGTTGAAACGTGTTCTCAAACCATGATTGCCTTCTTCAAGATCTTTAAATTGACCGACGATTCTTTCCTTCTTCCTGTTTTCTACCTTCACTGCTTCAACTTGTGCTTCTCAGATCCGTTCTAGTAGGCCCGAGGTCACAATAAGCTGCATTGATTGTACTTGTATCGGTGTATAATCCGTCTTTCGACTTAATGCATCTGCTACTACATTGGCTTTCCAGGGGTGGTAATGTATTTCACAATCGTAATCCTTGACCGTTTCTAACCACCACCTT
The DNA here is from genome assembly GCA_030545235.1 of Helianthus tuberosus. Lineage (NCBI taxonomy): Eukaryota > Viridiplantae > Streptophyta > Magnoliopsida > Asterales > Asteraceae > Helianthus > Helianthus tuberosus. Next base: position 12,212 of record JARYGA010036991.1, read on the forward strand.
TGCCTCATGTTTAATTCCTTCTGATCGAAGAAATATTTCAAACTCTTATGGTCAGTAAAGATTGAACATTTTACCCCATACAAATAATGTCTCGATATTTTTAAGGCGAACACTACTGCTGCCAGCCCCAAATCATGAGTCGGGTATTTCTTTTCATGGATCTTCAGTTGTCTCGAGGCGTAGGCTATGACCTTGCCTCATTGCATTAAAACACATCCGAGCCCCGAATGCGACGCATCCGAGTAAACCACCATGTCATCAACTCCTTCCGGTAACGTTAGCACCGGAGCGTGAGTTAACTTTTCTTTAAGTGTTTGGAAGGCTTCCTCTTGTTCGATGCCCCATACAAACTTTTCCTCCTTGCAAGTCAATTTGGTCAATGGTAAGGCAATTTTGGAGAAATCTTGTATGAATCTCCGATAATATCCCGCAAGCCTAAAAAGCTTCGGATTTCTGAAGGATTCCTTGGAGTGTTCCATTTTGACACGGCTTCTACTTTTGACGGATCCTCTAGTACCCCGTCGGCAGTAATGATATGCCCGAGAAACTGCACCTCTCGTAACCAGAAAGCGCACTTTGAAAATTTTGCATACAGCTTTTCTCGTCTGAGTGTCTCTAACACTTCTTACAAATGGTAAACATGCTCGGCTTCATTCTTCGAATACAATAAAATGTCATCGATAAATACGATTACCGACTTATCCAGCATAGGTTTGCAAACCCGGTTCATGAGATCCATGAAAGCCGCAGGTACATTAGTCAACCCAAAGGGCATCACGAGGAACTCATAATGCCCGTACCGCGTACGAAAGGCCGTCTTCGGTACGTCTTCCTCCTTGACTTTCAACTGGTGATAACCTGATCTGAGATCAATCTTTGAGAACCAACTCGCTCGTTGTAGCTGATCAAATAAGTCATTAATTCTTGGAAGTGGGTATCGATTCTTCACCGTGAGTTTGTTTAACTCTCGGTAATCGATACATATGCGCATACTGCCGTCATTCTTTTTCATGAATAGAACTGGTGCGCCCCACGGGGATACACTCGGTCGGATAAACCCTTTGTCGAGCAATTCTTGGATTTGAGACATCAATTCTTGTAGCTCCGATGGCGCGAGCCGATACGGTGCCTTGGCCACAGGTTTTGCGCCCGGAATCAATTCGATTCCGAACTCTACCTCCCTTTCTGGTGGTATTCCCAGTAAGTCTTCCGGGAACACATCTTCATAATCACTTACAACTGGCACATCTTTAATTTTGAGGGATTCTTTCTCCAATTCATTTGCGTATACCATATATGCCTTGCATCCATGTTTCATGAGTTTGTGAGCTTCTAGCATCGTGCATATCACCGGGCTACCCCCTTTTTCGCCGTATATTGTAATGTGCTTTCCGCTAGGAGATGTCAGTTTTATTTCCTTTTGGAAACATACCACCTTTGCGTGGTATCGGGACAACCAATCCATACCCACGATCACTTGAAATTCTCCCATTGACATTGGGATCAAGTCTATTGTATATTCTTCGTCGTCGATGCTCAATTTACAGTTTTCACATACATCACAAACGATAAAACTCTTGTTATTACCTATCTCTACTTCTAAAGGCATAGGTAATTTTTTTAGAACAAATGAAGGATGTCGAATAAACCCATATGAAATAAAGGATTTATTCGCACCCGTATCAAATAACATACGCGCAGGAATCGAGTTTACAGCAAATATACCTGAAACCACTTCAGGTTCAACTTTTACTTCTGCGGCAGTCAAGTGGAAAGATCTTGCCTTTGCTTTTGGGGCTTCGCCTTTCATGTCTTGCCTGTCTTTCTTTCCAATTAGCTCCGGGCATTCCGACTTCTTGTGACCCGGCCGATAGCAATTGTAGCAGACCGTCACTTTTTCCGGGCATGATGTAGCCATATGTCCCGTCTTCTGACATATGGGGCAAGGTTTATCCTTGAAGCGACACTCGCCCTTATGGCCCTTTCCACAAATCTTGCAACTAGGCGACCCGCCTTTTACATCAGATTTCTTCCCGGTTTCATTCGTTCGCGCCTTCTTGGTAGGGCTTGGATTAACAACATATGCCCTTCGTTCACCCCGTTCCAACTGCTTTTTCAATTCAATCTCCCGTTCCCGAGCAACGTTTATGATCTCGGTAAGGGTTTCGTATTTTGAAGGAGTCCTAAACTCCCTATATTCAGCGCTCAACATGTTATAGTAATAGTATATCTTATGTTCTTCATCCGTCACCAATTCGTCACAAAACTTCATCTTATCCATAAACATTCCCGTGATCTTGTCTATGGACTCACCTTTGTGCCTAAGTTGCATGAACTCTTCCTTGATTTTATTAATGACCGCCTTGGGACTACGATGTTTAAGAAATGGCGTCTTAAACTCCTCCCATGTCATGGCCTTAGCCGCTTCGCTTCCAATCTCTTTCTTTTTGTTATCCCACCAGTCTTTTGCTTGACCCATTAATTGACCTGTACCATAGGCTACGTAGTCATCCTCATCACAATGGGTCCTCTCGAATACCCCCTCGATATCGCTGAGCCACCGCTGGCATACTATCGGGTCAACCTCCCCATTATATACTGGCGGTTTGCACGCCATGAAATCCTTGTATGAACAAGGCTTTCGTCCTCCGGTCTTTTCTTTTGCTAGATTAGCATTATCTTCCAATTTCTTGATTCTTTCATCGACCACTGTTAGTACCGTGGTCTGGATTTTATCGATGAAACCAGACAAACTATTTTCGATTGCCTTTCCAACCTCCTCGGCAATCACTTCTCTCATTTGCACGGTGACTCTTAGCACCGCATTATCATTACCTCCATCCGCCATCTCTAATACTGAAATGTTTACATTAACTATTAAACATTTTATTTATGACATATGATTTACTTGTTTTGATTTAATCATGTTCACAACTTGATTTAACCATTCTTGTTTCATGCATTTACCGTGTTTGAGTGAGCTTATACACTCTTTCCATGCATATTAATTCATGTTTCATTTCTATATTCTCTAAGTTTATTTAAAACAATTAACACTTACCGGATGCTTGATCAAGCTTGAACCGAACACACTTTATTGACAACCCTTAGCTCTGATTACCAACTTGTAAGACCCAGCTTTTTATAACAAGATTAATGATACAAAACAAGGAATTGATACTAAAATATCAAGTTTACAAAAACTTTCTTGATTAAAAGACCATATTTGATCCTGGGATTTCAGTTAAAAGGAAAATATCCATTAAACATACAAAACATAACTTCAAACGTCTACTAGATAACGTTTGAAAACATAGTTCAAGTATCTACATAATGCTAAGACAAAATAGATCAAGTGCGGAAGCTTCGTTTAGTGCGTTCGGTTCTTGATAATAGCTTGATCACCATCCGGATTTGGTTCCATATTCACCTACGGTCAAAACCATTTAAAATTATTAGTTTGACACTTTAAACACCAAGTATAAGCAAGTTCCATACTCAAAGTATAAAAAAAAACAAGAAAATCTTGGTTCTAGGTGCTGGCGTCGCGCGAGGGAGGCCGGGCGTCGCGTCACGCGAGGGAGGCCGGGGCGTCGCGCCAGCAACGATTTTCGACAGATTGTTGTTGTGTTGAGCTGCTAATTTGACCCAGCACTATTTTTCCAAGTTTCAAACTTTAAATCGACATAACTTTTGACTCGGGCGTCCGTTTTAGCCGATTTTTTTCCTACGTGACCGTAATTTAATTACGGACGTGTTTATCAACACGTTTTGCATAAAAATATCATTTTAAGAGCAGTTGGCTTTTATTTCATCTCTTGTTTATTCAACCCATTTGTTACAAGTTCCCTAACTTGCATTGTTGACACCTTTAATTTCAAACCATATCACCCGTTTCCATGTTTACCAATTATGACTTTCGCTTCCCTCCCGAGAGCGCTCATGTCATAACTATCATGCTTAATCCTAAGGATTTAATCATGCTTTTTTGGAATCGATTGGCAAACAAATGTTCCGAACTATACTCACTCTACAAGGACTCATGCTTTTACAACGGAAATGTGTGTCCGTTACACGACCTGCACTTGACTATATAACCAATCACAAGTGGTAATTATATATTTCTATGTTCGTAACACAACTTGTTTTGACCCGTTTGGGTGCCGAATGGGTGTCTCCATTGTTAGATACCTCCAAACTCGAATTCTAACTCATGTTTTGACCCATCTTACTTGTTTAAGGGTCCTTGTCACTTTCGTGACTTAATGGTTTCACTTGTTTACTAATTATCAATAAAACAAAGTAAGACTAACAATTAACGTAATGTAGCGAAACAATAGGTCGCGTACCTTCAAAGTGTACCCTTCAAGCGCGTATCTCCTCCTCCGGCTTGTCCGCTTGACGATCCGGATTCTTTGCCTAAGGAGTTCAATTCAACTTCAATTTAGAACCCTTTTTGTAATTAAAACACATAATTTGCCATAGTGGTCAATTATGCATTTTCATCCGATTTTTAACATCTAAATCCCCACTTAGGCATTTCAACAAACACCTAGCGGGTCAGATTTTCACATAATCAATATCAAGTTCATGACTTGTTATCTTATCTAAATCAACTTCAATTGGACAATTATACATATATTTCAACATCAATATTTCAGAAATTATCTCATAAATTCATATAACACTAGAACAAGACTCTTAACCCTAGTGTTTATCAAGTTCTACTAACTTCTTAATCACCCACTATGGTGATTATGAACCTTACAAGTATCATGCAAGATTTTGACAAGAAATCATCTAGGGTTTGTCCCTAAACCTCATAACACTTTCAAGATTCCTCCATGCATGACATATTGAAGCTCAATTTCAGTTTCTCACAATTAACCTAGAATTTATGGTGAATCAAAACATCACAATTTTACATACCTTATGATCCTTTCAATTAGGTGATCATGAATTTGTGCTCGAAAATTGATTTAGACTTGATTTAGGATTCTGATTTAGAGCTTTTGTGAGGATTTGGGTTTGAAAAGAAAACCCTGGTCGCCCCCCTCTTGTTCTGTTCGACTAGACACTCACGTATGTGGGTGTTTGGTATGTTAATTTCTTATTTCCACATTCCATTTTCAATCTTTGCAAGTTTGGTCCCTTAGCTTTGTTTAATTTATAATCTAAGTGTTTTAACCTTATTAAATGCCACTACAAGGCTCGTAGCTGACTGGGTTATAATTTCCTAGTTAGCTGGTTCCTGTTTAATTAGCGCTTTAAAATTCTGATTTAGAGTTTTATAAATTCCGGGTTGTTACATGTCCACCCCCCTTAAAAAGGGTTTCATCCCCGAAACCTAATTACGTACCGAATAGTGTAGGGTAAAGTCGTTGCATCTCCTCCTCGGATTCCCATGTGGTATCCGAACCCTTCCGGTGTTCCCATTTGACCTTTACGTGATTGATTTCTTTATTTCTTATGATTTTTACCTTACGATCCAAAATCGCAATGGGCTTCACCACATAGTTAAGTCTATCATCCACCTCGATGTCATCGTATTGGATATAGGTTGTTTCATCCGCTAAACATTTCCGAAGATGTGACACATGAAACATGCTATGAATTCCGCTTAATCCTTCCGGTAGTTCAAGGTGGTATGCTACCTTCCCTACTCGTTCGACAATTGTAAACGGCCCAATAAATCTTGGGCTTAATTTTCCCCACTTTCTAAATCGGATAACCCCCTTCCATGGGGATAACTTGAGCATGACTTTGTCACCAACCTGACACTCGATTGGTCTACGCCTTTTGTCTGCATACGACTTTTGTCTATCTTGTGCCGCTTTCAAGTGTGCCCGAACCACCTCAATCTTTTCATTAGTAGCTCGAACTATATCTTTGTGAGCGAGTTCGCGTGGACCCACCTCACCCCAACACACCGGGGTCTGACACTTCTTACCGTAAGGCATTTCATATGGTGCCATCCCGATACTAGTATGGAAGCTGCTGTTATATGAAAATTCGACCAAAGGTAGATAAACATCCCAACTACCTCCGAAGTCAATAATACATGCTCGTAGCATGTCCTCCAACGTTTGTATTGTTCTTTCACTCTGTCCATCCGTCTGAGGATGGTACACAGTACTGATGAACAATTTGGTTCCCATTTGCTCTTGGAAATCTCGCCAGAATTTGAAGTGAACCGGGTATCGCTATCGGACACGATGGATACCGGTACTCCGTGGCGTGCCACTATCTCATTAGTGTAAACCTCCGACATCTTTTCTGACGTATAAGTCTCACGTATTGGAATAAAGTGAGCACTCTTTGTCAATCTATCAACAACTACCCATATAGCATCAAATCCGCGATTCGTCCTCGGTAGTTTGGTTAACAGGTCCATTGTAATATGTTCCCATTTCCAAACTGGAATTTCCAACGGTTGAAGTTTACCGTATGGTTTTTGGTGTTCTGCCTTGACTTGTAGACATGTCAGGCACTTCTCTACGTATTTCACTACATCTCTTTTCATTCCGGGCCACCAATAGTTTTGTTTCAAGTCATTATACATCTTGGTCGCTCCCGGATTGATGGAATAACGGGATTTGTGAGCTTCATCTAGTAGAAGCTTTTTAACTCCGCATGTGTTATGAACCCAGATTCTGTTGAAACGTGTTCTCAAACTGTGATTGCCTTCTTCAAGATCTTTAAATTGACCGACGATTCTTTCCTTCTTCCAGTTTTCTACCTTCACTGCTTCAACTTGTGCTTCTCGGATCCGTTCTAGTAGGCCCAAGGTCACAATAAGCTGCATTGATTGTACTTGTATCTGGGTATAATCCGTCTTTCGACTTAATGCATCTGCTACTACATTGGCTTTCCCGGGGTGGTAATGTATTTCACAATCGTAATCCTTGACCGTTTCTAACCACCGCCTTTGCCTCATGTTTAATTCCTTCTGATCGAAGAAATATTTCAAACTCTTATGGTCAGTAAAGATTTTACATTTTACCCCATACAAATAATGTCTCCATATTTTTAAGGCGAACACTACTGCTGCCAGCTCCAAATCATGAGTCGGGTATTTCTTTTCATGGATCTTCAGTTATCTCGAGGCGTAGGCTATGACCTTGCCTCGTTGCATTAAAACACATTCGAGTCCCGAATGCGACGCATCCGAGTAAACCACCATGTCATCAACTCCTTCCGGTAACGTTAGCACCGGAGCGTGAGTTAACTTTTCTTTAAGTGTTTGGAAGGCTTCCTCTTGTTCGATGCCCCATACAAACTTTTCCTCCTTGCGAGTCAATTTGGTCAATGGTCAGGCAATTTTGGAGAAATCTTGTATGAATCTCCGATAATATCCCGCAAGCCCTAAAAAGCTTCGGATTTCTGAAGGATTCCTTGGAGTGTTCCATTTTGACACGGCTTCTACTTTTGGCGGAACCACTAGTACCCCGTCGGCACTAATGATATGCCCGAGAAACTGCACCTCTCGTAACCAGAAAGCGCACTTTGAAAATTTTGCATACAACTTTTCTCGTCTGAGTGTCTCTAACACTTCTTGCAAATGGTAAACATGCTCAGCTTCATTCTTCAAATACACTAAAATGTCATCGATAAATACGATTACCGACTTATCCAGCATAGGTTTGCAAACCCGGTTCATGAGATCCATGAAAGCCGCGGGTGCATTAGTCAACCCAAAGGGCATAACGAGGAACTCATAATGCCCGTACCGCGTACGAAAGGCCGTCTTCGGTATGTCTTCCTCCTTGACTTTCAACTGGTGATAACCTGATCGGAGATCAATCTTTGAGAACCAACTCGCTCCTTGTAGTTGGTCAAACAAGTCATCAATTCTTGGAAGTGGGTATTGATTCTTCACCGTGAGTTTGTTTAACTCTCGGTAATCGATACACATGCACATACTACCGTCCTTCTTTTTCACGAATAGAACTGGTGTGCCCCACGGGGATACACTCGGTCGGATAAACCCTTTGTCGAGCAATTCTTGGATTTGAGACATCAATTCTTGTAGCTCCGATGGCGCGAGCCGATACGGTGCCTTGGCCACAGGTTTTGCGCCCGGAATCAATTCGATTCTGAACTCTACCTCCCTTTCTGGTGGTATTCCCGGTAAGTCTTCCGGGAACACATCTTCATAATCACTTACAACTGGCACATCTTTAATTTTGAGGGATTCTTTCTCCGATTCATTTGCGTATACCATATATGCCTTACATCCATGTTTCATGAGTTTGTGAGCTTCCAGCATCGTGCATATCACCGGGTTACCCCCTTTTTCGCCGTATATTGTAACGTGCTTTCCGCTAGGAGATGTCAGTTTTATTTCCTTTTGGAAACATACCACCTTTGCGTGGTATCGGTACAACCAATCCATACCCATGATCACTTGAAATTCTCCCATTGACATTGGGATCAAGTCTATTGTATATTCTTCGTCGTCGATGCTCAATTTACAGTTTTCACATACATCACAAACGATAAAACTCTTGTTATTACCTATCTCTACTTCTAAAGGCATAGGTAATTTTGTTAGAACAAATGAAGGATGTCGAATAAACCCATATGAAATAAAGGATTTATTCGCACCCGTATCAAATAATATACGCGCAGGAATCGAGTTTACAGCAAATATACCTGAAACCACTTCAGGTTCAACTTTTACTTCTGCGGCAGTCAAGTGGAAAGATCTTGCCTTTGCTTTTGGGGCTTCGCCTTTCATGTCTTGCCCGTCTTTCTTTCCAATTAGCTCCGGGCATTCCGACTTCTTGTGACCCGGCCGATAGCAATTGTAGCAGACCGTCACTTTTTCCGAGCATGATGTAGCCATATGTCCCGTCTTCCGACATATGGGGCAAGGTTTATCCTTGAAGCGACACTCGCCCTTATGGCCCTTTCCACAAATCTTGCAACTAGGCGACCCGCCTTTTACATCAGATTTCTTCCCGGTTTCATTCGTTCGCGCCTTCTTGGTAGGGCTTGGATTAACAACATATGCCCTTCGTTCACCCCATTCCAACTGCTTTTTCAATTCAATCTCCCGTTCCCGAGCAACGTTTATGATCTCGGTAAGGGTTTCGTATTTTGAAGGAGTCGTAAACTCCATATATTCGGCGCTCAACATGTTATAGTAATAGTATATCTTATGTTCTTCATTCGTCACCAATTCGTCACAAAACTTCATCTTATCCATAAACATTCCCGTGATCTTGTCTATGCACTCACCTTTGTGCCTAAGTTGCATGAACTCTTCCTTGATTTTATTAATGACCGCCTTGGGACTATGATGTTTAAGAAACGGCGTCTTAAACTCCTCCCATTTCATGGCCTTAGCCGCTTCGCTTCCAATCTCTTTCTTTTTGTTATCCCACCAGTCTTTTGCTTGACCCCTTAATTGACCTGTACCATAGGCTACGTAGTCATCCTCATCACAATGGGTCCTCTCGAATACCCCCTCGATATCGCTGAGCCACCGCCGGCATACTATCGGGTCAACCTCCCCATTATATACTGCCGGTTTGCACGCCATGAATTCCTTGTATGAACAAGGCTTTCGTCCTCTGGACTTTTCTTTTGCTAGATTAGCATTATCTTCCAATTTCTTGATTCTTTCATCGACCACTGTTAGTACCGTGGTCTGGATTTTATCGATGAAACCAGACAAACTATTTTCGATTGCCTTTCCAACCTCCTCGGCAATCACTTCTCTCATTTGCGCGGTGACTCTTGGCACCGCATTATCATTACCTCCATCCGCCATCTCTAATACTGAAATGTTTACATTAACTGTTAAACATTTCATTTATAACATATGATTTACTTGTTTTGATTTAATCAAGTTCACAACTTGATTCAACCGTTCTTATTTCATGCATTTCCCGTGTTTGAGTGAGCTTATACACTCTTTCTGTGCATTTTAATTCATGTTTCATTTCTATATTCTCTAAGTTTATTTAAAACAATTAACACTTACCGGATGCTTGATCAAGCTTGAACCGAACACACTTTATTGACAACCCTTAGCTCTGATTACCAACTTGTAAGACCCAGCTTTTTATAACAAGATTAATGATACAAAACAAGGAATTTATACTAAAATATCAAGTTTACAAAAACTTTCTTGATTAAAAGACCATATTTGATCCTGGGATTTCAGTTAAAAGGAAAATATCCATTAAACATACAAAACATAACTTCAAGCGTCTACTAGATAACGTTTGAAAACATAGTTCAAGTATCTACATAATGCTAAGACAAAATAGATCAAGTGCAGAAGCTTCGTATAGTGCGTTCGGTTCTTGATAATAGCTTGATCACCATCCGGATTTGGTTCCATATTCACCTACGGTCAAAACCATTTAAAATAATTAGTTTGACACTTTTAACACCAAGTATAAGCAAGTTCCATACTCAAAGTATCAAAAAAACAAGAAAATCTTGGTTCTAGGTGCTGGCGTCGCGCGAGGGAGGCCGTGGCGCGTCACGCGAGGGAGGCCGTGGCGTCGCGCCAGCAATGATTTTCGACAGATTGTTGTTGTGTTGAGCTGCTAATTTGACCCAACACTATTTTTCCAAGTTTCAAACTTTAAATCGGCATAACTTTTGACTCGGGCGTCCGTTTTAGCCGATTCTTTTTCCTACGTGACCGTAATTTAATTACGGACGCGTTTATCAACACGTTTTGCATAAAAATATCATTTCAAGAGCAGTTGGCTTTTATTTCATCTCTTGTTTATTCAACCCATTTGTTACAAGTTCCCTAACTTGCATTGTTGACACCTTTAATTTCAAACCATATCACCCGTTTCCATGTTTACCAATTATGACTTTCGCTTCCCTCCAGAGAGTGCTCATGTCATAACTATCATGCTTAATCCTAAGGATTTAATCATTCTTTTTCGGAATCGATTGGCAAACAAATGTTCCGAACTATACTCCCTCTACAAGGACTCATGCTTTTACAACGGAAATGTGTGTCCGTTACACGACCTACACTTGACTATATAACCAATCACAAGTGGTAATTATATATTTCTATGTTCGTAACACAACTTGTTTTGACCCAAACGCCGAATGGGTGTCTCCATTGCTAGATACCTCCAAACTCGAATTCTAACTCATGTTTTGACCCATCTTACTTGTTTAAGGCTCTTTGTCACTTCCGTGACTTAATGGTTTCACTTGTTTACCAATTATCAATATAACAAAGTAAGACTAACAATTAACGTAATGTAGCGAAACAATGGGTCGCGTACCTTCAAAGTGTACCCTTCAAGCGCGTATCTCCTCCTCCGGCTTGTCCGCTCGACGATCCGGATTCTTTGCCTAAGGAGTTCAATTCAACTTCAATTTAGAACCATTTTTGTAATTAAAACACATAATTTGCCATAGTAGTCAATTATGCATTTTCATCCGATTTTTAACATATAAATCCCCACTTAGGCATTTCAACAAACACCTAGCGGGTCAGATTTTCACATAATCAATATCAAGTTCATGACTTGTTATCTTATCTAAATCAACTTTAATTGGACAATTATACATATATTTCAACATCAATATTTCAGAAATAATGTCATAAATTCATATTACACTAGAACAAGAATCTTAACCCTAGTGTTTATCAAGTTCTACTAACTTATTAATCACCCACTATGGTGATTATGAACCTTACAAGTATCATGCAAGATTTTGACAAGAAATCATCTAGGGTTTGTCCCTAAACCTCATAACACTTTCAAGATTCCTCCATGCATGACATATTGAAGCTCGATTTCAGTTTCTCACAATTAACCTGGAATTTATTATGAATAAAAACATCACAATTTTACATACCTTATGATCCTTTCAACTAGGTGATCATGAATTTGTGCTCGAAAATTGATTTAGACTTGATTTAGGCTTCTGATTTTGAGCTTTTGTGAGGATTTGGGTTTGAAAAGAAAACCCTGGTCACCCCCCTCTTGTTCTGTTCGACCAGACACTCACGTATGTGGGTGTTTGGTATGTTAATTTCTTATTTCAACATTCCACTTCCAATATTTGCAAGTTTGGTCCCTTAGCTTTGTTTAATTTATAATCTAAGTGTTTTAACCTTATTAAATGCCACTACAAGGCTCGTAGCTGACTGGGTTATAATTTCCTAGTTAGCTGGTTCCTGTATAATTAGCGCTTTAAAATTCTGATTTAGAGTTTTATAAATTCCGGGTTGTTACAATATAAGTGGCTAAGACAAAACAACATGTATTGTGAAAGCTTTAATCGCAAGACTAGATGTGTGCAAGTAGTCTAATCCTAAGATTTGCGTAAAGCCTTGAGCAACCAAGAATTCTTTGACCGATCGGTCGAGCCATCGGACTCATGTTCTGTACGATATACCAATATAGACCCAACAGTGTTCGAATTGCTTGGTTTAGGAACAAGAACCCAAGTGTTGTTTTGCCTTAAAGCATTCATATTTTCATTCATTGCATGAACCCATTTTGGATGTTTGGCTATGAGTTCAGGATCGGATCGTAACGATCACAAGTTATGCGGTTAATTCGGTTTATTGTGCGGAATTCGATAAACTGAATCGTAATCGATTACGCGAAGGTAAATAAACGTCGTTTTATTTCGCAACAACGACAACCAGACAGATTTTCGACTCAAACTATCACTAGACACTCGAGATCTAAAAGATGTGATGTAATCGGAGTGTCTTGAACTATGTTGATGATGAACTTGCAGTAGAACTTGAACAGCCTGTTGTGAAGAAGTTGTTGAGCTAAAGTACTTTGAACGAATGAGCAGATTGTCTATTTATAGTTGAAGCCCTTTCATCCCAACTTGTACTCTCTCGTACGAATCGACAATTCATATTCGTGCGAGTTGTTATTGTATCGAGTCGTGCGAAATGACACTTTTCCATGCATGCACTTTGTACGAATTGATATTCTATCTTCATAACATCCATGCAAGTATTTGTTGAATCTGTATTGATGATGTAATGGTGTTGTTTAAGACATGATGTCATCATATGTAATGATGACATCATGTTTAATTATTCCTGCTGTCTACGCATCGTGTTGTACCGTACTGTATCCTAACCAAACGTTGCCTAACGACACCTAGTGAAACCTCTGTCCGGTATTTTACAGACTCAAGACATTAGACATTACATGTACAAATGGATTTCTAACTATGGCCATACACATAGTGCACTCACAGACTCCCCTTCGGATATAGCTTAGAAATCTGTGAAGTTTAGACTTGATCTGCCTTGGATTACATATTCAAGCAATCAAAGAAAATATGTAATCTCCCCCTTGAATAATGCTCCGAATCTCTAAACATTTTAGATTTGACAATTAATCTTGCTCCCCCTTTCCTTTAGCTTCTTGAAAAAATTCTTATTATTATTCAAATAAACGTTTTAGATTTCACTTGTGAGAGTTTTCTAAACATATAAATGTCTATTATCATATTTGACTTTTATGCATAATCAAATTCAGTAACCCTCATAGATAATCAAGTTCAAATTAATGACCTTGATTATCCAATTATCTACCAAGTCCAAATTAATGACATTGGACGACAAAAACAAACAACTTTTTAAATTTTATTTTTCAAATTCAAGTTTCAAATTAATGAACTTATGATTTTATCAAGACATGTTCATCATATTTAGATTTTGAAATTCAGTTTTCCAACATCGGTTGTCGAAAATAAGCAGAAATAAAATCTTTGGGGATTTTACAAACATTATGCTAAAACACACCTAAAATCTTTTTGAGATTTTATCTGTAAAGAAACGAAATAACAACATATTTACAAACATATTTTTGTTGAGTTTGCGTCAAAGGATCATATCAGTTTATGAGACACATCACTAACACCGTTGATCTATTTAAATTGTAAGCTTTAAACGATTCACTTAGATTGTCAGTATACTTATCCACTTAAATTTTCACACAAACTTCAATTGATTCAAGATACGAGATTAATGTTTTAAGAATGAACTTAATCGCGTGTTCCACCTCAGAATATACTCCCGTATCAAGATTCCCTGGATTCAGTCTTACAGGTGAATATACCTAAATGATATATGTCTCTGGGTTAGTGCGAGGCCTTGAGAGCTCAGGTTAGAACAAACATTCAGACAAAGAGATTAAGGCTCGACTTAAAGGTGTGTTCCACTTAGGAATCTTTTCAACTGCACTTGATATATATATATATATCTTTCGATAATCTCAATTTTTATGCAGTGGGGGGATTTAAGCGCAAAACCATTATACGAGGTCTAGGTCATTGCTGACACAAATTCAAAAGACCAAGTATAATACCCCAGATATCAATAAGTATAAAGACCTAATATCTCAGAATCAGGCAATCTCTCAAACGAAATTTCGGAGTACTAAGTCCATATATCCGAGAGATGTTCCCCACGAAATAAGAAAGTTATTGATTTGGGTTTATATCTCGAAATCAATTTACTGAGTGTGTAAAACCTACTGGCATATCATCAGTGAGACCGTTTATCACTTTTTAACTTTTCATTTCTTTAGCATGTCATGATTGTCTACTGATGTGCTATCATTTCCTCTTTTTACACTAAACTCTTTTTTGTCTTTTTCTATGTTTTTGTCCTTTTTATAATTTTCAAATGTTTTTGAATTTTTCAAAATTTTAAATCTATATACTCCCCCTAAAATTCTAAAACATTTGACAAACCGATGTGGACAGCTTCATCTCGCCATCCGTTTCTGCTTCACATTTAGTATATTGATTCTTTTTCACCCCCCCCCCCGATCACAAAACATTGATATTTACATTTTGAAACTATTTTTCAATTCTTGTGTTGTCATGTTTTGTTTGTTCAGCCGTGAGGGTTCGGCGTATTACTTTTGAAGATTCTTAAATTTTAAATTTGATAATTAAAACCAAATACTTCCTGTTTTCCAAACACGTAATTTCTCCTCAAGTGGCAGGATGTTCCATTGACTATGTTGAACTTTAACTGTCCTCTAGAACACCTGCACAATCAAAAACTCAATCACTTGAACAAAGCAACCCAGGTCTATTTGACCTTGGATATTTTGACACAGTACGATTCGTTCAGTTTTGGAAAATCCTTTTCGTTTTTCACAAAACTTTCTTGTTTCTTGACTCTAACCTTCTTGGTTGAATCAAGTTTCTTTTTCTCATCAATAGCTTTCTTTTTTACCACCTAAGTTTGTCCATTTGAAACATTCTTTACATAAAATCTTGATTCATTTTGAATGTTTCTTTTTGATAATTCAACTTTTTGTTTCCAAATTTGTTTTGGATCAAACATGGGTGTCTTCGTTTTATCAACTTCTGATTTCTTTTTCTCAACATAAACAGGCTTCAGATTTTGTGGACATTTGCGACCAATGTGTCCAACTTGTTTGCATTTAAAACATGTTTTCTTTGAAACATCCTTAGCCTGTTGCTGTTGCTTCTTTCGAGCATAGAACTCTTCATTAGTTTGTCGACTAAATCGAAGTTCTTTCTCTGTTTCTGAACTTGTTCCATGAACAAAGTTCATCTTTTTCTGAAAATTTTGCTTTTTCTTTTTTATTCTTTTTCTTTTTATAGCCCAAACCAGCTCTTGTATTTTTCTTTTGATAACGCGAATTTCCTTGTTTGTTATAAAAAGATTTCTCTCCTCTCAACTCTCTTGCTTTTTCTGCAAGATTTTCAAATTCAGAAAACTCAATTTCCACCAATTTGAACACTTTTTTGATCTTTTCCACAATCACATTTTGAATCGGAAGTTCAACATCTGAAAACAATTTGTCAGATCCAATCATTTGATATGCCAACATTATAGGATCATCATTCGTTTTTGTCTCAGATTCAGATTTTGAATTTTTCAAATAATTTTTGTGAAAACTTTCTTCATCTTGTGAAGTGGAATTTTCATTTTTGGTGGAATGATTTTCATTTTCATCTTTTAAAAAAAATTTTACCGCATTTTTTACCACCTCTGATTCACCAGCCTCAGATTTGGTGTAAGTCACATCAATATTTTCAAGCAATTGATCAATCATATGTATTGCCTTTTCCACCTGCTCACCATCATAAAAATTATAATTTCCCTCCATTGGTGGTGGAACCTGATGATACTCTGACCCAATACATTTTTTAGTATTTTCCTTTTTAGATTCATTCTTATCTGGTGAAATATTAAAAATACGTTCAAGGATATATGAAGAAGCATGATAACTCTGTAATTTATTATTCTTCTTTTCTTTTTCAGCCAATTCACGTTTTAGCACAACAACTTGATCAATATAGTAATTTACTGTCAATTGTTTATCTTTATAATGGCTTCAATAAATCTTTTGTCTCAGCAAGTTTTATATTTCTTTTTTCAAGATCTTTAAATCTATCTTTCATCTCATCATATGCTTCTTTCATCTTCTGATGTGAATATTTCATCACATTATATTCTTTTTGCAACTCTTGAATATTGTTTTCTTCTTGGATATACTCGTTGCGTTTTGCTGAACACTTTTACTTCAACATTTCATTTTCTTTTTCAAAATTATTGCATTTTTGTGTCAGTTTTTTTTTTTTTTTTCAAAACTATTTCTTTTTCAAGAACTTCTTTACATTTTCATACTAGAAACAGTTCCTTTTTCTCAAACTTTGAGTGAGTTTGATTTAAATACTTTTCAAATTCAACTGCTTCTTTGCATTTTTGTTCAAGAAATTCTTCTTTTTGAGCAACTTCAACATAGGTTTTGTTTAAAAAATCTTCTTTTTCTCAAGTACTGTGCGTTTTTGTTTGAAAAATTATTCATTTTCCGCACAAACTTCACATGGTATTATGTTAAACTTATTCTTAGGTTTACCATGTTTATCATCTTCTTTGACACTCTGGTCTGCCATCGTCTCATCATCTTTCATTACCTTTTTCTTCTCTCTGCTAAATCCGATGCTGTTGAAATACATTTCTGCAAAATTATTATAAATTTCATTAGCTATAGAATTAGAAGTATCAGAATTTATAGAAACTTCATCAACTTCATTAACCATCTCCTGAGATTCTTCTACAATCTCAACAACCGTTGCTCGTCCGACAGGTTTAGAAAACATATTATTCCAATCGAAACCTTTGTCTTCGTGTATGACCACTAACACTTTGTTTCTCGACTTAGAAGAACCAGCTTCAATATGTATCCTATTCTGCTAGGAATAATCACTGAACGGATTGATGTTGTCTTTATTTTCTTGACCTGT